>CM035433.1:147265517-147335517 GCA_020310875.1 Ceratopteris richardii | reverse complement strand
CCTTGTGAGCTTGCATGCATGTGTGATGCTTAGAAAGAGTGCTTAGAAGTGTTTTATATCCATGAAAGTGCTTGTTTGCTATTGGTAAAGTGCGTGTGAAGTGTAGGACGTGCTGAAGTATAGGAAGATCAATCCCATGACTCCGTATTTTGCTCATAAATTGAAGCAAAAGTGTCAGAATAGAGTGAAAAGAGACCATTGGATGCATGTTCTTGAGATCTTCGAAATGAACCCACTATTCACTATATTCGGAGTTCGAAGCTAAGAGAAAATCTCGATTTATTATTGACTACTGTTCGAAGTGTCGCGACACCATAGTTGACCTTGAAAGCTTACATGTGATGGATTTATACTTATTGGTACTTTGTGAGACTTCATTTGCATTGACCATCATTTGAATGCATGTCCTCATACACTCGGCTAGGTTTTGATAGCCTGAATCCCCACTATATGCACTTGAGGGAGATGAGGTACAGTCTCTTTCTCCACAAGTCCCTAAGTTAGTACTTAGGTACATAGTTGCAATAATCATCCTCTATGTAGATGACTTGATCTTAACAAGTTCAAATGAAGAATGCATCCAATTCAGCATCACATAGCTTTACATTGAGTACTCTATGACTTTACATTGAGTACTCTATGACTGACCTTGGTCTACTTCACTACTTCTTAGGTATGGAAGTTTAAAAAACAAAAGAAGACATATTCATATCATAGAAGAAGTACTGATATGATCTTTTCTCTAGATATAACATGGACCAATGTCACTCAATATCTACACCACTTGATTGTTGGAGTTAGACGTCTGCGGAAGCACGCGAACAGCACAAGGAAGAAGAAGAAGAAGCTTGGAGCACAACACACAATACTGAATGTATTACTAGAGAATGTACAAAGATAAGTAGCCCATTAGGGAAGTAGGCATATATACAAGCCGAGGGAAAAAACCTCTGAAAGAGGGAAAAAAGTGCCCCGATGGTCCTAGTGTGTTCACACACATCACTATCTAAATATATCAATAAATCCCCCCTATGAGTGATGTGGTACACAAGGAGCTGGCACTCATGTATAAGGAAGTGCCAAGCTATGTGGAATCAATCCACAAAAGGAACTAAGCTCAAAGCTTTGTGGAAAGTTTCAAACTTCTCCCTAGGTAAAGACTTTGTGAAAAGGTATGCAATGTTCTCCTACGTGGGCACATATGCCAAGCTGATCTCCCTAGCAAAGAACCTCTCCTTGACATAATGATAATGCACTTCAATGTGCTGAGTGCGAGCATGGAACACATGGTTCCTCACAACTACCAATGCACTCTGACTATCAGTGAAGATGGTGGTCACAAAAGACTGACCAACACCCAAATCAACCATAAGGCATCTGAGCCACACACACTCAATAGTAGCTGTGAAAGCTACCCTAGACTCAACCTCACCATTGGAAGTGGCCATAGTAGGTTGCTTCTTTCTCAACAGAGATATACATGAGCTACCAAGCATGAAGCAAAAGCCACTAGCGGACACACGAGTGTCATAGCAACCAACCCAATCAGAGTCAAAAAAAGCATGCAAATATGGCAGTAGTGATCCCCCCTTGGGATAAAACAACCTAAGTAGCTGAGTACCACTCAAGTAGCGAAAGATGCGCTTAACCACCTGCCAATTCTTAACACCTGGGCAATGCATAAACTTGCTCATCTGTGAGACAACAAACTAAATATCTCGTTGAGTAATGCATAAGTAAATCAAGCATCCAATAGCCTGCTGATAGAGAACAACATCAAATGCATCTCCAGCATCCTGAAGACTCAATCGTAAACCTGTCTCCATAGGAGTGGCAATAGGCTTATAGTCTTCAAGGACGAAAGGCTGCAATAATGTGTCAATGTATTCCGTTTGACACAAAGACATTCCACCATCAATGTGCATAGACTCAATGCCCAAATAGTGATCCAAATGCCCCAAATCAGACATCTCAAACGAGGCATGCAAATCAGCCTTAAAATCAGTAATATGCTTCTCAATAGAACCAATGAGCAGCATGTTGTCAACATAGACAACAATGATCAGAAGCACATCATTAGCATGCTTAACATATAAGGTGCTTTCAGTTGGATTGTTCTCGAAACCATGCGCAATCAGATAGGCATGTATCTTTTCATACCAAGCATGTGGTGCTTGCTTTAAGCCATATAATGCCTTCTTTAACCTGCACACCTCATTCTCATGCCCTTTTTTGCACAAAGCCACGGGGCTAAAAAAACATACACTTCTTCATGCAAGTCACCATTCAGAAATGATTTTTTGATATCCAACTGATGTACATTCCAACCATGATGAGCTGCAAAGTGCACAGATGCTACAAACAGTAGTCATTCAGCAAGTAGGTGCAAAGGTCTCATCAAAATCAATGCCTCTTTCCTATGCATAACCCTTTGCAACAAGCCTAGCCTTATACCTATCAATTGTACCATCATGCTTATGCTTTAGCTTGTATACCCACTTAGTCCCAATGGCCTTCTTGCCAGGAGGCAAGTCACATAAAGACCAAGTACCATTCTTCATTATAGAATCATATTCAGAATGCATAGCAGCCCTCCAATTTTTTGAATTTTGTGCTTCATCAAACTAAACAGGCTCATTCTCATCACAGAGACTAGATGCAGCCATAGCATAGCAATCTGATGCAAAAGAGGCACTATGAGAACCTGAACGAGTACGATATGATAGAGGTGCATCTAATTTGCTATCACGCAAAGTCTGCACCAGCCATTTTGGCATAGTTTTTCCCTGCTCAATATTAGCTCTCTCATCAACAAGTGCATCATGTAAATCTGCATCAGAAATGCAATGATATGCATCATTACATGAAACCCGCAAAGGCTAAGAAGTTGCCTCATTAGGGCCAGCACTAGAGTGTCCACCTGTAAAAAGAGGCAGCAAAGTATCATACATGTCTTTGGAGCTAATAGATGTCTCCTTAGTACATGAAAGCAATGGCTGAATAGCATCTTCCACAAAAACAACATCATGGCTAGCCAAAATGTGTTTAGTCTATGGATGATACAGACGATAGCCTTTACTTTCAGAACTGTACCCAACAAAAATACATTTTACTGCTTTGTCATCCAATTTTCTGCAATGTTGTTCAGGCACTAATGCATATGCCAAAGAACCAAAAACATGCAGATGAGCAACAGATGGTTTGCGATCATGCCAAGCCTTATATGGAGTGATAGACTGCAGCGTTTTAGTGGGACACCTGTTAAGTACATATGCTGCACACATGATAGCCTCAAGCAAGAAACTATGTGGTAAAGCTTGACTCTTGGCCATACACCTCACCATCTCCATAAGTGACCTATTTTTTCGTTCAACAACTCCATTCTGTTGAGGTGTATATGGCACTGCACACTGGTGTTTTATCCCACGTTCAGCTAACAATGCATTAAAATCAGAAGACATATATTCCCCCCTCGATCAGAACAGAGGGTGCCCATTTTACATGCTGATAGATTTTCAGCCAAAAGTAGAAACTGTTTGATGCACATGAACACTTCGGACTTTGCCTTTAGTGGATATACCCATGCATGCCTAGAAAAATCATTGATGAAAGTCACGAAGTAAAGATAATTTACAAAGGAAGGTGTCTACATAGGACGACAGACATCACTATGTACAAGCTACAATTTTTGAGAAGCCCAAACTGAACCATCTTTTGGAAAGGAAGAACGTTGCATTTTGCCCAAAATACAGCCTTCACAAACATGTTTTCTGGGTGCCTCAAGTTTGGGCAAAGAGGAGATCATTTTAGATCTCTGCAGGCATAGCAAACTAGAAAAAATCAGATGACCAAACCGTGCATGCCAAAGCTTTGCATCTAGCATAACCTGAGAATCATGTATTGCACATGCCAAATCATTCACAGATCTTTCATAGTCTATGAGCTTATACAGCCCATGATATAAGATGCTAGAAGCAATAATCACATCGCCATTTGACAGATCATGAACTGTACATCTGTCATCAAAAAATTTCACAACCATGCCAATCTTGGCTAATGCAAAAACTGATAACAGAACTTTCTTGATCCTTGGCACAAACAAAGCATCTGACAAAGTGAAAGAACTACCATCAGCAGTAGTCAAAATGATCTTACCAACTCCCATAATAGGATAAGAGGAGTTGTTGGTGCATGTAACAATATTCCCTGTATTCCTTGTAGGGGCAGACTCCAATGAAGAGAAGAAACTGTGTTGCGCGGTAATATGTTTGTTCGCCCCACCGTCAAAGTACCAAACATCTGAGTCTACTGCAGACATGCACTACTCATGAGAAGATGGGTCAAAACTACAAACAATAGTAAATGCCCATTTTTCTTCCTACACAAGATTAGGAGACTCTGTTTTCGGTGTAGAGGTTTTTGCAACAACCATTCCACCCTCTCTCTTCTTTGCCTCTTTAGCAGCCAGTTTTGGATAGTTCTTTACGATATGATCATTTCCTTTACAGTACTTGCAAAAACATTTTTGCTTTTTTTATTTCTTTTCATCTTTGTGTTCACTCCTCAAATGTGTAGAATTAGCAAATTTCTGTTTACTAGTTGAAGAGCTCCATTTTCCTTTGCCCTTCGGACTAGCCAGGAAAGCTTGATCTGCAACATGCATAATGGACCTCTTCTACCTGGACTGACCTTTGTGCAACAGAACATAGACTAACTCCTCAAATGACAAGGCAGTTGGATTGCCTTTCATCATCAACCGAAGAGTAGAAGCAAAACTTGGATATGAATCAAGAAGACCATTCAGAATGGTCTGCACAAGTGAGCTATCTGGTATAACCTCATCAGCAAAAAGCAATTGTTCCTTCAAGTCTTTGATCTTTGTTAGAAAATTGTCCATAGAATCACCTTCATTCATGTGCTCACTCTCCAATTGTTTTCGGAGGTAAGCAACACGAGCCTCATTCCTAGCTTGGTATAATGTGGCAAGTGTATCCCAAGCATCCTTAGCTGTTCTGCAAGAGCGAATGTGAGGAATAATGGCACTTTTGATAGACAAAGCTATCAATGCATGTGCCTGGGCATTTCTACCATCCCAACGAATTTGCTCGATAGTAGGTGCAACACAAACCGCAACACAAATAGGAATATGCAGAATATCATAATCTTCGACACCTTTTGCATCCGCTTTAGTACATGCAGTGTAACAGTTGCAGGTGTGATAGGACATTTTTCAACACCTTGCAGAATGTTCCATAGTCCTTTTGCAACCAATACATGTCGCATCATATAAGACCATAATGAGTAGTTGGTACTATCCAACTTATCCTCAAGGGCCAACATATGGAATACATCACTGCTTTCAGCCATGGCTAGTGACTAAAATACCTTGATGCACAAAATTAACTGTATCTCAAAAACTTGAACAAAATTGCCCAGACGAATTCTACTAGACATGTAGCAGACTTCGAGATGCTTATAATGACAAATTGAAACTAGTATATACCTTTGGCACAAAAAGATGAAATAGCCTGCACAAGCACTGTGATAGTGCGTCCCGAGGCTGAAACGAGCTCAGATCGCGATTTCGGCACTACAAAGCGAAGCCATTTTGATCTCTGAAACACCCTGAGTATAAACCAAATTTCGTGCGATTCTAAGACTATGATCGAAGAGGTGTAGTTGACGCCCTAGATGAGGCGACGACCTACTCTAATACCAATTGTTGGAGTTAGATGTCTGTGGAAGCATGCAAACAACACAAGGAAGAAGATGAAGCTTGGAGCACAACACACAATATTGAATGTATTACTAGATAATGTACAAAGAAAAGTATCCCATTAGGGCAATAGGCATATATACAATCCGGGGGAAAAGAACCTCCTAAAGAGGGAAAAAAGTGCCCCGGTGGTCCTAGTGTGTTCACACACATCACTACCTAAATATATCAACATTGATCCCAACACCAAGCTCACACTAGAGGATTTATCATCACTTGTGGATGTGCATACTTATCGACAGCTTGTTCGCTCATTACTTTACCTAGCCAACACTGGAATAGATATTTCCTAGGCAATTGGTATACTCAATTAGTTTGCACATTGGCCTCATCAGTCACATTGGGATGCTTCTCAGAGACCACTTCAGTATCATGCCCTCACCCAACATAATGGTCTTTGGTACAGAGGGGGCATAGAACTCGTTGAATATTCAAATTCAGATTGGACAACCGACCTTGATCCCCAATGGTCTAGTTTTGGATACATATTCTTGTTTGGCTCAGGATGTATCTCTTGGGAAAGTAAGAAGTAGCCTATAATTGCTTTGTCATCCACCGAGGGCGAGTACCGAGCATCCAACTTTGCAACATGTCAGGTCATCTGACTTCAATGTTTACTGTCTGAGATTGGTGCTTTGTAGGTTACTCTGACATGCATCCACATGGATAGCCAATCAGCCTTGGATATTTCCAAGAATACAATGTTCTACACTCATACGAAGCACATCCAAATCTAGTATCATTTCATCTCCAAGAAGCCCATATCTCAAGAGATTACTCTGGAGCAGTGTACCTCCTAAGAGAACCTGGCAAACATGTTCAAGAAGTCTCTAGATCTAGTTCTGCTCCAGTGATTAGTGACCTCTGCAGCATTCAACTATTCCAAAATGGAGCTATAGAGGGAGTATCGAGGACATGATTGCTCCTATGCCATTTGCATTTGTATCTGCCTGATTGCATCTCCATTTTGTATCTAGAAGGCACTTCATTTCCATTTTATTTCCATTTTATGTTGCATCTCTTTTGCATTTGGGTAGCTTACCATTTGCATCTACTAGTGTATTCATTCTCCTTGAAGTGGAATCATCCCACATCTGATGTACTTTGGAGAGCCCCCTCCAACTCTATGCACTTTTGAGTCTCACACTCTTTCATTTTGTGAGTACACACTCATCTTTTCATTTCTCTTCTGCACTTGTACTCTCTACAAAACCAACCCCTAAGATGGAGGATCACAAAGTAATCCTCAAACATGGCTTTTGGGGCAAGTCGTTAACCCATCGTACTCGTAACCAATATGTCATGAGTTCAATTCCACTTCGATAAAACAATTTGTATTAGAGCCTAGGAAGTAGGGTTGGGCATGGGGTAGATTCCACAAGGCTCATGGACACATGATTTCCTCTAGAAAAGGTGCTTGGGTGCTTTGTATCTAAAAAGGTTCAAAAAATTAGTCTGCAGTGCTTTGAGAAGTTAGCCTAATAACGATTAGAGGTTATCTCCCAATTTGTAGGTCAGATTTAGACATGTAAGGTAACATTGGAAAGCTCTCAAAACAAAAATTTCAATGAAAGCACTAGATTGAAGTGTGCAAGATAACTCACATGGGTGAGAACTAGGTTCAAGATAGTGAGGTTGAGAAGAAGGGCTCAAGACACCAAGGTTTAGAGCAAGGGTTCAAGAAACCAAGGTTGAGAACAAGAAGGTTCAAGAGACTGTTCAAGGGTGAAGGTATCAATTCAAGGGGAGGACAATGATCTCTAGAAGGGGAAGATATTTTTGAACTCAAGAAATGACAGGAAAGAGACGGATGAACCACATCTTAAAAAGGATGATTAGGAAGTAATTTTCAACCATGGCTTTTAGGGCAAGTGCTTAACCCATCATACTCCTAGCTGGTAGGTCATGAGTTCCATTCCCCTTGGATACAACAAGATATGGAGCACCTAGAGGTAGATATAATGCAAGTAGAGAATATAATAACAAAAAAAATTATCAAAGTGGATGTAGATGGAGGAGATACTATAAAAGAATCTTAGAGATCAAACTTAAGAGGATTCCCTACTACCCATGAATCTTAGCATAAATGAAGCTAAAGGGGATGAAAATATGTTTTATATTGATTCTAGGTGTTCAGATCATGTAGTAGGGAGTGTGGCTTTCCCTTTTTGGAAGATCTACGATCCAATCATGATTTTCCTATGGCTAATGATGCTAGACATACTTTCGAGAAGATAGTCAATGTAAATGCATTTGATGGCTACACTAAGCTCTTAAGCTAAATTACTTATGTACCAAGTATTAACAAAGCTTGATCAATGTAATACAAATATGTGATAGAGGCTAGCAGGTAAGATTTACTAGGTATGGAGCTCATATGGACAAACTAGGCTTTAAGAATATCGTTAAAGGAGAGAAGAAAGGTAGAATTCTCACCTTTGAAGTTTCACAAACAGAAAATGACGCTTTGTTTGCTATTGGATATAGAGACCCATTGCATATAGGTCGAAGAGAGAGAGAGACCATTGTCAGCGTTATGTCAAATGGAAGCTAACAACAAAGTAGAGATGTTAAACCAAAGGAAATGCTTAACAAGGGTCATAATTCTCCCAAAATACCCTTTAATTTGGTTATTTATTTATAAAAGCGAACTCTTAAGAAATGTGTACAAATTCCATTTCTTATACTTCCAACTTTTGGGCAAGCTAAGGGGTTATCTAACTTGAGGACTGATTCTATATCCCTTTAGAATTTTTCTGGGATTTTTTCACAGTCAAATCGAACACGAAATGAGGTTTTAGGACCTAATTTTAACTCGAGTGGAATTAGAGTGGCAAGAGGGTCCTTCTTTTGTTATGAAAGAAAAGAAACACCTGTTGTCTGCCAAAGATTGAGGTTGAGTTGGGTATTCTCTTCCCTATCAAAATGGAAGAGAATGTAGCTGCCACGTGGATGTGTCCAAGTTTGAAGAACAATCACTTGTAGACTTTTATTATTCAAAGAAAACTTCATCTCTTTTATTTTAAATCTTACAAGGCTTGGACTAACAAGAGTATCTGGGATGCTATAGTCTCTTCTCAAATCTTCAGTCCTGTTGGCAGCTCTTTGACATGTAGATTTTGGATGCTTGGATGAAGGTAAAGCGAGGTTGATCTCCTAATAATTCCTTTCTTAACAACATTAATTTTTTTATGCAGGAACCTTCATGGCATGGATGGTTGTCTCTCTGGAATAACAACTCTCTATCTATGAAGGAACAAAAGTGCTTTAAGGCTTAGATAAAAATCTTGGAATGACTTTATGGCTGAAAGGGTATTGGTGTCTGATAATTATTTCAATGCTTTGACCGTGTTGTCTTTTGCATGCCTATAGGTTCTCGGTAATCAGAAGGAGCTCCTTAAGAGAAGGCTGGAAAGTTTTCAGAGTAAAGTGCTGGAGATAGTTGAGGTGGCTGAGGAAATGCTTGCCACATTCAAAAAGTTTAGAGGTTCTGTCTCCAAAAGGGTGGATGACTTATCCCATGTGTTTGCTCAATGCTCCCATGCCAAGAGGTTTTGGCATCCTCTACAACACTACCTTAATAGTTAATCGTGCCCCATGGATAGCTTGTAACACCCTTCATTAATTTAAATGCTTTTTCGTTGTTGTATGAAAAAAAAAGCATTGTGGGAAAGACTTCCCTCTTTGCGTACAAAAAGGGAACGATGCGTACAAGTGGGCCACGTGGAGAATCCCAACAATAACAGCCAATCGAATGAAAGACGGTTGTTTGCATATCGAGAAGTGACAGCAAATACAACATGACGTGTCAAGCAGATAAAGCAAAAGCTAATGTATTTATGAGTACAAAAGATGACAAGCAAAATGTGAAGGAAACATTCCTTCAAAACTTGTCAAGATGTGAAGGAAACATCAAAACTTATTAAGTCATGTGACTCTGTTTAGTGATGCGTCACCCGTGTCCCGAATTATCAAATTGAACATTCACTGATTTTATGTGTGTGTGTGAATTAATGAAAAGAAAAATTGTACAAGTGAAAAGAAAAATTGTATAAGTGAAGGTGGGATAATAGTCATGGAATCTCTCATATCTCACAAAGTAGGGGTTAGACATATAAGGTTATCGAAAGGTGATACAAACTTTTTTAAGGCCCATTACATGTCCCCATTATTGGCCAGGGTGGAAAGCCAAAAATACATATCCGAGAGTCTATGCATCTTATGTTAATAGGTTGGGCCCTTCACCTCTCAAGGATAGGGGTAGGAGTTCAACCCTTGTGAGCCACAGTTGGTAAATTGTAATCCCCCACCACATGGGTGGTGAGATGTTGATTCAGCTCCTTTGGGAAATCATTGGACCTTCGGGCTACCGGGTACAAATCAGTTATTCATTTGCTCTTAGGACTGTCCCTTCCAAGAGTCTACCTTGGTGGGCCTTCAACCTTTGTATCCTATTAGAAGCTAGATGTCCCACCTCTCTTTTTTAGGATTCAAGAGATCGCATGAGTGCTATTGTCGCCTTAATTTGTACTTTTAAATTAATTCAAACTCCATTCGAAAGAGTACATCTTAATGATCAAACTTTGTTAGAAAAAAAAATGAATATTCAGACATGACTCTATAAGATTCATAATCATTCAATGCAAGTGTCACATGAATCCACGTGTGTAATTTGGTTCAAATTCATTCAAAAACCGTTAGTTTTACTTATACAACGGATCGTGACTATTGAGTCCACCAAGTAATACTCACAAAAAAAAACTGTATGCCACCATTTATTTTATTTTATTTTTTATTTTTTCAAAATGCACATTAATTTTATTTTATGTTTAATTTTTTCAAAATGCACTAAAACCAAATGAAAAGCTCACCGCAGCAAACACATCATTCAAAGCCATTCCGTAGAATACATTTTCATGAGGGCCTCCCTCTATTTACAAAGGGCCAATTGACTTATATTGATAAAAGAAATTCTTATATCCCTTATTGAAAACAACATGATTTTTATTATTCCAAGTGAACCACAGAGTGACACATGTCCATTTTTTATGCCAGAGTAGAGGGTCATGTCTATCACATTCTCCACACATCAACTCTCTTTTAATCCACCATCGAGGATGCAAATCTCCATAATAAGTAAGTGTGTAGCATGAGAAAGCAATCAAAGTAGAGAATCATCGACGATGCAAATCTCCATAGTAAGTGTGCAGCATGAGAAAGCAATCAAAGTAGACAATTGTAGACAATCAAAGCAGACAATTGGAGGGCACATTTGATAGATGGGGAGAGGATCATAAAGCATTGGAAAAAAAAATAGATGGGGAGAGGATCATAAAGCAAGTGATAAATCGAGTCAAAGCTGATAGCAAGTGGACTCAATTCACAACTGCATTGGAGATCTACTTGGACATCCAAGTAGCTAATTTAAACACCTCCGTGGAACAGCTCTTAACCCATGAAGCTACCTTGAAAATCAAAATGTACATACTATCAAACATAACCAAAACTCTCCCATCCATACTAATAAAGGCAAGAATAAAAATAATAAAGGTAAAGGTAAGAAAATTGAAGATGAAGAAGATACTTCCCAAGACAATCATGTAGGTGGAGTAAGACATGGAAGAGGAATGGGCAATGGAGATAAGCAAGGTGGGGGGAGGGGTCAAACCTCTTCTCCGATATTGTACCAACCACACAAAAGAGATATGTTTCAAAAATCCCAAAAATCAAAGATGAATAGGCACTCTAAGAGGTAGATATGTTTTAAGAAAATAACAGCACAACAGAATAGACCAATACACAGGGTGGAGAGAAGAACGCAGACAAAGATAAATGCACAATAAGAGATTGAGAACTCAGATCCTCAGATTTCCAAGAGTAATGCAGCTACAATGCTAGTGCTGTCCACCCATGCACTCCCAATGTGGAGCTTAGATGGCGATCTAGATAGACTCTAGATGAAGGGCTTTCTAGTGCACAATGTTGTGTAAAGCTCAACATGGGCCATGCTTATATAGCTTTTAAAAGGTGATTCGGTGTAGATAAACATAGTCAGGGGATACAAAATAGTCTATAAGATATACAATCTGACAATATCTCCACGACCAGAAGTCCTACTATATCGGCCCTATGGGTCGGAGGCATAGGCCTCCCCGAACCCCACAGAAGGGGGCAAGCCCCACTCTCCACTAGTCCCCCCATTAATGTTCTATGGGGAAACTGTGCGATGCCACAAGGCCTTTATTTTCATCTTGAATGGAAACCTAGTGGCCAGGGAGTTTATGCCCTACCTAACTCAATGGCTAAGCTCACAAAGATAATCTATAACCATCAAGAGTCACACATCAACCTCATCTAACTTGGAATTTATGGTTCGACAAATGTCTCAGCTCTCACAATGGCTTCTCCTCATAATGATGGCATTACGACTTAGAGCACCATGGATTATTTGTGGTCACTTGAGGATGGAGTATTGAGTGTATCTAACACCCCTTCAATGTCCACCTTGTGGTGAACTAGCTCCTCGGTCCAATGCCAAGCTTTGGAAAATGCAGATGAAGTTGCTCACTGTTGGAAGCAGCCAGAGGCATAGAAGATGCGGAAGCATGTAACGACGGAGCAGGGAGCTAGTGGAATCTTTTTTCAAAGAATCATGTTTTAGAAATACTTTTCAAAAACCTCCAACAGTGATTTTTATCACTAATGTAACATATGTAACATAGAAAAACCCTTTTATTAATTTCTAGCTCCATTTTGTGCAAGCCGAGGAGTTCTCGAGCTTGAGGAGCTTAGGTAGAATAAGCGTATCAATTTTCGTTATTTTTAGACACCGTTTACCCTTCCAAATAGCATCTAGGACCTAATTTTTAACTATGCCGGTCACTAGATGTGAAACCGGCCAAAACTAGTCTAGAAACTATAAAAAGAGCTAGAGAGCTCATTTTTGAGGTTGGTTAGTGTGAGCTTAGAGTTATTTTGAGCTTGTAATAGTGTTCTTGAGTAATAGAGTTGATTTCTCACCTTCCATTGTGTCTTGCTTGTCTCTTCGTAGTGTGTGTGTATGTGTGTGTGCATTTCTATGCTTCTCACCTTCACTCTCACTTCATCTCACATTCACGATCTTCATATCACTCCTATCTCTTTCGTGGATTGACATTAAGGAGGTGGAGCTTCTTAACATGGTTCTCACCATTGTCGGGGATCGAGTCTAGGACGAATGTGTGATGGTAAGAGTATAGCAAGAAGTGGCGTTGGAAGGTAAAAATTTCAGTTTTTGTTGTTGTTTTTACTTAGTTTTTGTTGTTTTTCACCTCCCCCACACTCCATCTTCATCACCGCATCATCATCTTCATCTCCAAAAAAATCAGAAAATTCACCATATCCACCCATTCTCCTCATTTCCCCTCATTTGTGCATGTGAGAGAGTGAGAGAGAGCTTTGGTGCTTGCATGTGCTTTTGTGTTCTTGAGTTTTCTTGCAGGTACAGTGCTCCAGAGCATCAGGAAAGCTTGGAAAAGGTAAAAACTTCACTTTCTATCAGAGATTTCCGTCTGTGTCAGACCATCGCGATGGTCTACCAAGTGCGGAATTTTTGGTAAGCGACCACACCACGGGATAGGCGACACAAGCGCACACACGAATCCACAGACGCATCTACAAAAATCACATTTTGGTGGACCATCGCGACGGTCTCAAACCATCGCGATTGTGTCACACCATCGCGATAGGCTCACGCCATCGCGACGGCTCGGCCGGACCATCGCGACGGTCTCACGCCATCGCGACGGTTCATTTGGACCATCGCGATGGTTCGCGGACCATCGCGACTGTTCGGTTGACCCCACACCATCGCGATTGGCTCACGCCATCGCACCGACGGTGCCACGTGGCAAGCTAGACCATCGCGACGGCTCGCACATCACGCCATCAGGACGATACACTCTGACCATCGCGACACCTCGAAAATTGAACCATCGCGATTGGCTCACGCCATCGCGCTCGGACCATCGCGATGGTTCACTTTGGACCATCGCGATTGTTCACGTTGACCGTTGACTGACGCCATCGCGATTGTCCGCCTGATCGAGCCATCGCGACGGTTCACATTCATGCCATCACGATCATCCATCGGACCATCACGATTGTGCCATGCCATCGCGACGGTTCGCCTGGACCATCGGGACGGTCCCAGACCATCGCGATCATCTCAGACCATCGCGATTGTGCACCCCCATCGCAAATTTTAGGGTTTTGTTTTTTGGCCAATTTTGGGGCTATTTTTGGGAAATTTTTGGGTGATTACACTCATAGGAGACCCCTTAGCTCATATTTGGAGAAAAACCTGTTTGTCAGTTTTTAGCCCCCAGGGCCTGAACGGTCATAACTTTTTCATCCGAAGTTCGTTTTTTGAGCTTAATAGCTCGTTAGAAAGCTCTTGACGAGTACTACGTGACCTCAACTGTTTTTTTCTTAAAGAATACGTTTATTTTTAGATAAGCTATTTTGAGGTTGACCTAGTTTGGCACTAGAAAGCCAGGGGGCAAGCATTAAAAAGTTGGGCAAAAGGGAAGGGACTTAAAGGGTGTATATACTCAAGTGCTTGACCATCCAACTGTGAATTGGTCTAATATTGAATTTTTCCAGGTCTAGCAAGGGCAATCAAAGGCAACCAAGGCAAGGCAGTGAAGGGCATAAAGCTTGGGAAGCGCGGCTTCTTGGGCATCAGAGCAACCAGAAAAGCTGACTCGAGGTTGGAAAATTACTCAACCCCCTCAGTCAATTCTTAGCTTAGGATAAACGTTAGCATTGTGGATTTAAGACGATAGGAACGCCTCAAGTTCAAGAGAATTAAATTTATCAAGTCCAAGACTAAATATAAAGGTGTGTGACACGAAAACCTAAAGGAAAGAACATAAGTCTGGCGCAACGAGAACTCAAAGTACCACAGAAAGTCGAATTCCCGACGCATACATTAAGACAAGAATCTAGAGAAATTTAAAAAGAATCAAGAAAGTAATAACAAAGAATCATTGACGATCCGAGCGTGTACTGAGTGTGCAAGGAAGAAAATTAATGAACCTTAGATCGGGAAAACACATAGGTAAGTCAGACCGACAAAGCCTTAGATCACCAGAAGCAAGTGTAGGCACTACTGCTCGATCGTGGGCTCAGCAATTGAATAGTAATTACCCCTACGAGAACTCAGACACGAGTGAATTAGAAATGGCATTTAGCATAGAAAGACCAGAAGGAGGGTCGAATGTAGCCTATTTAGAAAGACGAGAAGGACCCTATAGAACGCAACTAGAGTTTCTCCGAACCAACCGATTAGGTGCTCACATCTATGAGGATGGTTTGCGAAGCAAGTGGTGCAAATGCACAACCCCGATCAACCCATTGGATTGGAACATCCAGTGGTGAAATTCGAGAGAGACGCGTACATAGACAAGGAAGGAACAATGTACATCTTAAGTACGCAGCCAAACAATACCAATGAGTTTGGTGTGATTCAGCCAGAGATGGAAACTAAATCTCAAGGAAAAGAACCATTAGAAGAGCCTAGAACACCTAGAGGGAAATCTGTACTGACACGAGTACTAATCCCATAATGGATCCCTCAGGACAACAGAAGCATAGAGTTGTTTGTAAATAAAGAAACTGATGAAGCCTTTTGGAGATACAAGACAGAATTACTTAGTGAGGTAGGTATCATCACGATATACGAGTTCAAGGACCCGGATACACCTGGAAAGGTTGTATACCTGGATGAGACTTAAGAAAGAGTCTTTGTGGTGCCTGACCACGCTAAAAACACATACACATGGAGAGGTGAATTGGTATTCCCTCCATCTAGAACGAACATGAATACAAGTCAACAAGGGGCAGGAACATCTATTGGGAGTGATGGTAGGATGCACTCAAGAGATTGAGTAGATGCTGCTAATCCTGCTTTGCACCAGCCCTCAGTGACTCCAGATATGATTAGTAGACTCCTTGAGCTTCCAAATGATACCAAAATATTCTATATGTACTTTGGAAAAGGTTTGAGTAATGATTAGATCAAAATAGGTAAGTTTGCACTTCACTAGACTTGAAAACTTTCTATTTTGATCTTGATACCTGCTCAGTCTTTCACTCAGTATGACCACCACTAACAATTGATCTAATTCCTTTTGGACATATTAAATTAGCTTAACAAGCTACCATTTGCAAGTGGAATGATAGGAAATGATAAACTATACTCTGAAAAATGTGTTTAGCAAAATTAGGAAAAATCCCGACTTTTTAGGAACTCTGCAGAAAAATACCAGAGATTACTTCGAGAATACTTTCTCCGTGATGGCTGATCCTTTGGCCTTGAGATTTTGTACGCATGTAGTATGCTTAGAGCTGGTTCCAATGTGCTTTGAATCACTTGATTTGGTTGAGAAACCACCGAGATATGGCTTGTAGAAGCTGGCAGACTTGGAGTAGATGACTCAGACAAAATCAGAGATAATGAATGTAAGTATTTGTATTATATCATATGAATGTACATTCCCATTGGCATGATAAACATAGCACAATGGTACTCAGAGGTGTAGGCTATGGTGTAGACCTCACACACTCAATGGATAGTACAAAACAGCCTCGGGATTAGTGAAGAACACCCGTGACTTTTGACTTGTAGCTTTTATAGGAGTTGAGTGATAATTTGAATTTGAATTCAAATCAATCTCCTAGAATCTTTCACCTAAAAGTTGATTGAGATATTCCCTCAATCAATCAACCTATTTTCCACGACTTAAAGAAGTAGATGTGATTACATAAGATTCCAAGTGATGTAGAATTTTACAAGGAGTAAAATGGTAAGAACTTATAAGCATAAGTTCCTATGGTTCTTCTCACATGTTTAGTCTTCAAGAATAAATCCAAGCCAAGTGTGAAGGCTTGAAATGCACCAACAGCTCCCCCTCAAGCCAAACACTTTGGCTTAAGTCTTCATCTTCTTCATCTTTAGTCTTCAATCACATCCTGCAATCCAATCATGGATTTAAATCTGCATAACTTGTTTCCATCCAATGCTTTAGTGAGTAAATCTGCACATTGCATATTAGTAGACACATAAGTCAATTGAATGTCTTTACTGAGCAACTTCTCTCTCACATAGTGGTAGTGAACCTCTATGTGTTTGGTTCTAGCATGATATATTGGATTAGCTGCAAGGTGAAGAGAGCTTGTGTTATCTCCAAAGATAATTGGAGGTCTAGTGTATAGACCTAACTCTGTATATAGAAGCTTCAACCAGATAGCTTCTTGAGTGGCATTGGCAAGCCCTCTATACTCTGCTTCAGTGGATGACAATGCCACTGTAGGTTGTTTCTTGGTTGACCAAGAAATAGGCTTATCTCCTGCAAAACAAATGTAACCTGATGTGCTCCTCCTATCATCCTTGCATCCTGCCCAATCTGCATCTGAATAAACTTTAATGTCAATATCTGATGTATAAGGAAAGTATAAACCATGATTCTGAGTTCCCTTCAAATACTTCAAGATCTTCTTTGCTGCCTCTAGGTGAGGTACCCTTGGTTTGTGCATGAATTGACTAAGCACACTAACTCCATATGCTATGTCAATTCTTGTCAAGGTAGCATAGTTCAAACTACCTACCATACTTTGATATCCTGTGATGTTTTGGACTTCTTCTCCTTCATGAGCACTTAGCTTTAGGTTGACCTCCATTGGAGTAGTTGAGATTTTAGCATCCTGCAAGCCAAACTTCTTGACCATATCCTGTACATACTTCTTTTGAGTGATATATATACCTGAGTTGGTGTAGACTAACTCAAGACCTAAGAAGTACTTCAATAATCCAAGATCATTAATCTTGAACTCTTTCATCATCTGTCCTTTGATGTGTCTAATCCCATTGACATCATTGCCTGTAATGATGATGTCATCAACATAAACACACAAGTAGATTACCTCTGTACTACTTCTCTTTATGAACAGAGAAGTATCAGCTTTGCTCATCACAAATCCTTGGTCTTGGAGGTAGGTTGTCAACCTGTAATTCCATGCTCTAGGTGCTTGCTTCAAACCATATAGAGCCTTCTACAATTTACAAACATAATTTACCTTCTTGCGGTCTTCATAGCCAGGTGGTTGTGACATGTAGACTTCTTCAGATATCCATCCATTCAAGAAAGCATTCTTGACATCTAATTGGTACATGTTCCAATTTTTGGATGCAGCTACACTCACCAATATTCTGATAGTTGGCATCTTAGCCACAGGAGAAAATGTCTCCTCATAATCAATGCCCTGGGTTTGTGCAAATCCCTTGGCTACCAACCTAGCTTTGTACCTGTTTATTGTTCCATCTGAATTCCTCTTTAGCTTGTAGATCCATCTGGATCCTATCACCTTCATAGAGTCTTTCTTGGGTACCAAGTCCCAAGTATCACTCTCCTTGAGAGCTTCCATTTCTTCATCCATAGCTTCTTTCCATTCTTGTTTGGTGATTGCTTCTTCATAGGTACCTGGTTCTTCATTCAAAAAATCCTTTGCAAGATATACAGAATGTTTAGTTACAAGTGATGTGTCATACCCAAATCTGATAGGCTTTTTCTTTTCTCTCTGAGATCTCCTCATTGCTTGAGTTGAGGATTCTGGTGTATCCTCTAGCTTCTTCATCTTCATTTTTCCTTTGGACTTCAAAGCCTTGAATTCCTCAAGGTTTATTGTATCATCATCATCTGAGCTTGATTCATCTTTCTGGATTGGTTCCTCCTTGGTGAGCTTTGGGAAATCTTCTTCCATATCATAGGGTAGACTAACCTTCCTGCATTCATTCTCATACCAAGAGTCATTCTCATCAAAGATGACATCTCTGCTTACCTTGAAGCCTTTGTTTGTTGGGTTGTAGAATCTGTATCCCTTTTGGTTCAAATCATAACCAATGAAGATACACTTTTCAGTTTTAGGGTCTAGCTTTCCCCTTACCTATGAGGGAATATGCACATATGCTACACAACCAAAGATTTTGCAATGATCCAGAGAAGGTCTCTTACCATGCCAAGCTTCATATGGTGTCATGCCATCAAGTGATTTGGATGGCAACCTGTTGATGAGATAGGTGGCAGTAGATACACTTTCTGCCCATAGATAATTTGGCAATTTCTTTTCATTAAGCATAGACCTAGCTGTTTCTACAATGAGTCTATTCCTTCTTTCAGCTACCCCATTTTGTTCACGTGAGTACCTTGTAGTAATCTCCCTTTTGATACCTCTTTCCTGCAAGAAATCTTCAAACTCATTGGAGAAGTATTCTCCTCCACCATCTGACCTTAGCCTCTTCAAGCTTCTTCCTGTTTGGTTTTCAACAAGTGCAAGATACCTCTTGAAACAATTAAACACTTCATCTTTATGCTTCATAAAGTATAAGATGGTCCATCTGCTATAATCATCAATGAAGGACACATAATACCTTGAGCCTGAAATGGAAGGATCCTTACTAGGTCCCCAAACATCTGTGTGTACCAAGTCTAGGTAGTCTTCATGCATGAAACCTTTCCTTGAATATGGCAATCTGTGAGACTTACCAAACTGACATGCTCCACACTTATAAATCATGTGTTGCTTGGATACATTAGGTATCCCAAGCACACATTGATCCCTACACATTTGCTTTAGGGTTCTTTCACCTATGTGGCCTAACCTCTTGTGCCATATTTCTAACTCTGAAAGTGTTTGATCCTTGTAATTATACAAAGCAATGTTCTTGGTGTCTTCTAGCTCAAAAGTAAACAATCTACCTGATTTTTCTCCCTTGGCTATCCTTCTGAATCCATGTCTTGGGTCCTCCACATATGCTCCATGTTGAGTGAACCTGACCTGCAACCCTTTCTCCACAATCTGACCAACACTCATTAGATTCTTGGTGATGGTTGGTACATAGAGTACCCTGCTCAATAGATTCTGGTTACCATCACATGTCTTTACATTTCCAATCTTTACAACAGAGTGTTTAGTATCATCACCTGTTTGTACCTGATGTTTGCCCTTGGGTTCTTCCAAATCAGAGAGTAGTGCCACATTGCCAGCTACATGGTTAGAACATCCTGAGTCAATATAAAATAAATGATCATCATTTGTACCTGCCTTGGAGGTCATATTCATGATCAATAGGGAGTCATCTTGCTCCTCTGTGTAATTGTTGTAGTCCCTTCTATTTCTGAATCCACCTTGGTAGTTACCATTGTGGTTGTGGTTGTAATTGTTGTTGTATTGATTGTTGTATCCATTGTAGCTTTGATGTTGGTTGAACCTGCCTCTCCCTTGAGAGTATCCACCTCTTGAGTAGCCTCTTCCTCTCTGATTCTTGTAGTTCTTGTAGCATTCATCTGTGGTATGATTGGACAATCCACAAATGTTGCATGGTGATGAGTTGTAGGGTCTCCCCCTACCTGACTTACCTCCTCTGCCTCTTCCTCTAGATGATCTACCTCTCCCTGCATAATTAGCTTGGGAGGTAGAGCCTTCTTCATCCTGTTTCTTCCCTTTACCTTTATCCTTAACTTTCTTATCAGTATAGAGAGCAGAGGGGTTGTTACCTTTTGATTGATCTCCTGCCTTTGTAAACTTTGCTTCATGTGTGAATAGTTGGCCCATGAGTGTTGTGAGATCTGGGGTATGCATGTCCATATAAAGATCCATTGCAGTGGTGAAACTTTCCCACTTATCATCTGCCTTGAGTCCATTTGTTACTTGCCTGACTATTTGCTCCTCTTCAATCTCCTCTCCAATGCTTGCTAATTGGTCTGCCACATCTTTAATCTTGGTCACATACTCTGAGACTGATTGCTTGGGTTGCTTCCTAAGGGTTGTGAATTCAATCCACAGTTGATTCTTCCTGGCCCTTGTGTTGGAAGAGATATATGTTGACAAGGTTTCCCAAGTCTCTTGGGAAGTCTTACAGTTCCTTACATGAGGTAAAAGGAAATCAGATATAGAGTTAAGAAGGTAAGACCTTGCCAAAGCATCCTTTGCACACCATTGGTTGAGACTCTCTTGTTCATCCTTGGTGGGTAGTCCTCTAGCTTTGAATGAGGGCAATTCCTCATCTCCTGATATGTATCCAAAAAGGCTTCTTCCTTGTAGATAGGTCTTCATTCTCAATGACCAAGCTTGGTAATTGTTTCTGTCCAATTTGTCAATGAATGAAGGAAAAACATCTCCCATGTTTACCTTATTTGCTCTGATACCACTGTTGGGAGTGATGGTAGGATGCACTCAAGAGATTGAGTAGATGCTGCTAATCCTGCTTTGCACCAGCCCTCAGTGACTCCAGATATGATTAGTAGACTCCTTGAGCTTCCAAATGATACCAAAATATGCTATATGTACTTTGGAAAAGGTTTGAGTAATGATTAGATCAAAACAGGTAATTTTGCACTTCACTAGACTTGAAAACTTTCTATTTTGATCTTGATACCTGCTCAGTCTTTCACTCAGTATGACCAGCACACTAACAATTGATCTAATTCCTTTTGGACATATTAAATTAGCTTAACAAGCTACCATTTGCAAGTGGAATGATAGGAAATGATAAACTATACTCTGAAAAATGTGTTTAGCAAAATTAGGAACAATCCCGACTTTTTAGGAACTGTGCAGAAAAATACCAGAGATTACTTCGAGCGAGATTTCTCCGTGATGGCTGCTCCTTTGGCCTTGAGATTTTGTAGGCATGTAGTATGCTTAGAGCGGGTTCCAATGTTCTTTGAATCACTTGATTTGGTTGAGAAACCACCGAGATATGGCTTGTAGAAGTTGGCAGACTTGGAGTAGATGACTCAGACAAAATCAGAGATAATGAATGTAAGTATTTGTATTATATCATATGAATGTACATTCCCATTGGCATGATAAACATAGCACAATGGTACTCAGAGGTGTAGGCTATGGTGTAGACCTCACACACTCAATGGATAGTACAGAATAGCCTTGGGATTAGTGAAGAACACCTGCGACTTTTCACTTGTAGCTTTTATAGGAGTTGAGTGATAATTTGAATTTGAATTCAAATCAATCTCCTAGAATCTTTCACCTAAAAGTTGATTGAGATATTCCCTCAATCAATCAACCTATTTTCCATGACTTAAAGAAGTAGATGTGATTACATAAGATTCCAAGTGATGTAGAATTTTACAAGGAGTAAAATGGTAAGAACTTATAAGCATAAGTTCCTATGGTTCTTCTCACATGTTTAGTCTTCAAGAATAAATCCAAGCCAAGTGTGAAGGCTTGAAATGCACCAACAGCTCCCCCTCAAGCCAAACACTTTGGCTTATGTCTTCATCTTCTTCATCTTTAGTCTTCAATCACATCGTGCAATCCAATCATGGATTTAAATCTGCATTACTTGTTTCCATCCAATGCTTTAGTGAGTAAATCTGCACATTGCATATTAGTAGACACATAAGTCAATTGAATGTCTTTACTGAGCAACTTCTCTCTCACATAGTGGTAGTGAACCTCTATGTGTTTGGTTCTAGCATGATATATTGGATTAGCTGCAAGGTGAAGAGAGCTTGTGTTATCTCCAAAGATAATTGGAGGTCTAGTGTATAGACCTAACTCTGTATATAGAAGCTTCAACCAGATAGATTCTTGAGTGGCATTGGCAAGCCCTCTATACTCTGCTTCAGTGGATGACAATGCCACTGTAGGTTGTTTCTTGGTTGACCAAGAAATAGGCTTATCTCCTGCAAAACAAATGTAACCTGATGTGCTCCTCCTATCATCCTTGCATCCTGCCCAATCTGCATCTGAATAAACTTTAATGTCAATATCTGATGTATAAGGAAAGTATAAACCATGATTCTGAGTTCCCTTCAAATACTTCAAGATCTTCTTTGCTGCCTCTAGGTGAGGTACCCTTGGTTTGTGCATGAATTGACTAAGCACACTAACTCCATATGCTATGTCAATTCTTGTCAAGGTAGCATAGTTCAAACTACCTACCATACTTTGATATCCTGTGATGTTTTGGACTTCTTCTCCTTCATGAGCACTTAGCTTTAGGTTGACCTCCATTGGAGTAGTTGAGATTTTAGCATCCTGCAAGCCAAACTTCTTGACCATATCCTGTACATACTTCTTTTGAGTGATATATATACCTGAGTTGGTGTAGACTAACTCAAGACCTAAGAAGTACTTCAATAATCCAAGATCATTAATCTTGAACTCTTTCATCATCTGTCCTTTGATGTGTCTAATCCCATTGACATCATTGCCTGTAATGATGATGTCATCAACATAAACACACAAGTAGATTACCTCTGTACTGCTTCTCTTTATGAACAGAGAAGTATCAGCTTTGCTCATCACAAATCCTTGGTCTTGGAGGTAGGTTGTCAACTTGTAATTCCATGCTCTAGGTGCCTGCTTCAAACCATATAGAGCCTTCTTCAATTTACAAACATAATTTACCTTCTTGGGGTCTTCATAGCCAGGTGGTTGTGACATGTAGACTTCTTCAGATATCCATCCATTCAAGAAAGCATTCTTGACATCTAATTGGTACATGTTCCAATTTTTGGATGCAGCTACACTCACCAATATTCTGATAGTTGGCATCTTAGCCACAGGAGAAAATGTCTCCTCATAATCAATGCCTTGGGTTTGTGCAAATCCCTTGGCTACCAACCTAGCTTTGTACCTGTTTATTGTTCCATCTGAATTCCTCTTTAGCTTGTAGATCCATCTGGATCCTATCACCTTCATAGAGTCTTTCTTGGGTACCAAGTCCCAAGTATCACTCTCCTTGAGAGCCTCCATTTTTTCATCCATAGCTTCTTTCCATTCTGGTTTGGTGATTGCTTCTTCATAGGTACTTGGTTCTTCATTCAACAAATCCTTTGCAAGATATACAGAATGTTTAGTTACAACTGATGTGTCATACCCAAATCTGATAGGCTTTTTCTTTTCTCTCTGAGATCTCCTCATTGCTTGAGTTGAGGATTCTTGTGTATCCTCTAGCTTCTTCATCTTCATTTTTCCTTTGGACTTCCAAGCCTTGAATTCCTCAAGGTTTATTGTATCATCATCATCTGAGCTTGATTCATCTTTCTGGATTGGTTCCTCCTTGGTGAGCTTTGGGAAATCTTCTTCCATATCATAGGGTAGACTAACATTCCTGCATTCATTCTCATACCAAGAGTCATTCTCATCAAAGATGACATCTCTGCTTACCTTGAAGCCTTTGTTTGTTGGGTTGTAGAATCTGTATCCCTTTTGGTTCAAATCATAACCAATGAAGATACATTTTTCAGCTTTAGGGTCTAGCTTTCCCCTTACCTGTGAGGGAATATGCACATATGCTACACAACCAAAGATTTTGCAATGATCCAGAGAAGGTCTCTTACCATGCCAAGCTTCATATGGTGTCATGCCATCAAGTGATTTGGATGGCAACCTGTTGATGAGATAGGTGGCAGTAGATACACTTTCTGCCCATAGATAATTTGGCAATTTCTTTTCATTAAGCATAGACCTAGCTGTTTCTACAATGAGTCTATTCCTTCTTTCAGCTACCCCATTTTGTTCAGGTGAGTACCTTGTAGTAATCTCCCTTTTGATACCTCTTTCCTGCAAGAAATCTTCAAACTCATTGGAGAAGTATTCTCCTCCACCATCTGACCTTAGCCTCTTCAAGCTTCTTCCTGTTTGGTTTTCAACAAGTGCAAGATACCTCTTGAAACAATTAAACACTTCATCTTTATGCTTCATGAAGTATAAGATGGTCCATCTGCTATAATCATCAATGAAGGACACATAATACCCTGAAATGGAAGGATCCTTACTAGGTCCCCAAACATCTGTGTGTACCAAGTCTAGGTAGTCTTCATGCATGAAACCTTTCCTTGAATATGCAAATCTGTGAGACTTACCAAACTGGCATGCTCCACACTTATAAATCATGTGTTGCTTGGATACATTAGGTATCCCAAGCACACATTGATCCCTGCACATTTGCTTTAGGGTTCTTTCACCTATGTGGCCTAACCTCTTGTGCCATATTTCTAACTCTGAAAGTGTTTGATCCTTGTAATTATACAAAGCAATGTTCTTGGTGTCTTCTAGCTCAAAAGTAAACAATCTACCTGATTTTTCTCCCTTGGCTATCCTTCTGAATCCATGTCTTGGGTCCCCCACATATGCTCCATGTTGAGTGAACCTGACCTGCAACCCTTTCTCCACAATCTGACCAACACTCAATAGATTCTTGGTGATGGTTGGTACATAGAGTACCCTGCTCAATAGATTCTGGTTACCATCACATGTCTTTACATTTCCAATCTTTACAACAGAGTGTTTAGTATCATCACCTGTTTGTACCTGATGTTTGCCCTTGGGTTCTTCCAAATCAGAGAGTAGTGCCACATTGCCAGCTACATGGTTAGAACATCCTGAGTCAATATAAAATAAATGATCATCATTTGTACCTGCCTTGGAGGTCATATTAATGATCAATAGGGAGTCATCTTGCTCCTCTGTGTAATTGTTGTAGTCCCTTCTATTTCTGAATCCACCTTGGTAGTTACCATTGTGGTTGTGGTTGTAATTGTTGTTGTATTGATTGTTGTATCCATTGTAGCTTTGATGTTGGTTGAATCTGCCTCTCCCTTGAGAGTATCCACGTCTTGAGTAGCCTCTTCCTCTCTGATTCTTGTAGTTCTTGTAGCATTCATCTGTGGTATGATTGGACAATCCACAAATGTTGCATGGTGATGAGTTGTAGGGTCTCCCCCTACCTGACTTACCTCCTCTGCCTCTTCCTCTAGATGATCTACCTCTCCCTGCATAATTAGCTTGGGAGGTAGAGCCTTCTTCATCCTGTTTCTTCCCTTTACCTTTATCCTTAACTTTCTTATCAGTATAGAGAGCAGAGGGGTTGTTACCTTTTGATTGATCTCCTGCCTTTGTAAACTTTGCTTCATGTGTGAATAGTTGGCCCATGAGTGTTGTGAGATCTGGGGTATGCATGTCCATATAAAGATCCATTGCAATGGTGAAACTTTCCCACTTATCATCTGCCTTGAGTCCATTTGTTACTTGCCTGACTATTTGCTCCTCTTCAATCTCCTCTCCAATGCTTGCTAATTGGTTTGCCACATCTTTAATCTTGGTCACATACTCTGAGACTGATTGCTTGGGCTGCTTCCTAAGGGTTGTGAATTCAATCCACAGTTGATTCTTCCTGGCCCGTGTATTGGAAGAGAAATATGTTGACAAGATTTTCCAAGTCTCTTGGGAAGTCTTATAGTTCCTTACATGAGGTAAAAGGAAATTAGATATAGAGTTAAGAAGGTAAGACCTTGCCAAAGCATCCTTTGCACACCATTGGTTGAGTCTCTCTTGTTCATCCTTGGTGGGTAGTCCTCTAGCTTTGAATGAGGGCAATTCCTCATCTCCTGATATGTATCCAAATAGGCTTCTTCCTTGTAGATAGGTCTTCATTCTCAATGAACAAGCTTGGTAATTGTTCCTCTCCAATTTGTCAATGAATGAAGGAAAACCATCTCCCATGTTTACCTTATTTGCTCTAATACCACTGTTGGGAGTGATGGTAGGATGCACTCAAGAGATTGAGTAGATGCTGCTAATCCTGCTTTGCACCAGCCCTCAGTGACTCCAGATATGATTAGTAGACTCCTTGAGCTTCAAAATGATACCAAAATATGCTATATGTACTTTGGAAAAGGTTTGAGTAATGATTAGATAAAAACAGGTAAGTTTGCACTTCACTAGACTTTAAAACTTTCTATTTTGATCTTGATACCTGCTCAGTCTTTCACTCAGTATGACCAGCACACTAACAATTGATCTAATTCCTTTTGGACATATTAAATTAGCTTAACAAGCTACCATTTGCAAGTGGAATGATAGGAAATGATAAACTATACTCTGAAAAATGTGTTTAGCAAAATTAGGAACAATCCCGACTTTTTAGGAACTCTGCAGAAAAATACCAGAGATTACTTCGAGCGAGATTTCTCCGTGATGGCTGATCCTTTGGCCTTGAGATTTTGTAGGCATGTAGTATGCTTAGAGCTGGTTCCAATGTGCTTTGAATCACTTGATTGGGTTGAGAAACCACCGAGATATGGCTTGTAGAAGTTGGCAGACTTGGAGTAGATGACTCAGACAAAATCAGAAATAATGAATGTAAGTATTTGTATTATATCATATGAATGTACATTCCCATTGGCATGATAAACATAGCACAATGGTACTCAGAGGTGTAGGCTATGGTGTAGACCTCACACACTCAATGGATAGTACAGAACAGCCTCGGGATTAGTGAAGAACACCCGCGACTTTTGACTTGTAGCTTTTATAGGAGTTGAGTGATAATTTGAATTTGAATTCAAATCAATCTCCTAGAATCTTTCACCTAAAAGTTGATTGAGATATTCCCTCAATCAATCAACCTATTTTCCACGACTTAAAGAAGTAGATGTGATTACATAAGATTCCAAGTGATGTAGAATTTTACAAGGAGTAAAATGGTAAGAACTTATAAGCATAAGTTCCTATGGTTCTTCTCACATGTTCATTCTTCAAGAATAAACCCAAGCCAAGTGTGAAGGCTTGAAATGTACCAACAGCTCCCCCTCAAGCCAAACACTTTGGCTTATGTCTTCATCTTCTTCATCTTTAGTCTTCAATCACATCGTGCAATCCAATCATGGATTTAAATCTGCATAACTTGTTTCCATCCAATGCTTTAGTGAGTAAATCTGCACATTGCATATTAGTAGACACATAAGTCAATTGAATGTCTTTACTGAGCAACTTCTCTCTCACATAGTGGTAGTGAACCTCTATGTGTGTGTCTATGCTTAATGAAAAGAAATTGCCAAATTATCTATGGGCAGAAAGTGTATCTACTGCCACCTATCTCATCAACAGGTTGCCATCCAAATCACTTGATGGCATGACACCATATGAAGCTTGGCATGGTAAGAGACCTTCTCTGGATCATTGCAAAATCTTTGGTTGTGTAGCATATGTGCATATTCCCTCACAGGTAAGGGGAAAGCTAGACCCTAAAGCTGAAAAATGTATCTTCATTGGTTATGATTTGAACCAAAAGGGATACAGATTCTACAACCCAACAAACAAAGGCTTCAAGGTAAGCAGAGATGTCATCTTTGATGAGAATGACTCTTGGTATGAGAATGAATGCAGGAAGGTTAGTCTACCCTATGATATGGAAGAAGATTTCCCAAAGCTCACCAAGGAGGAACCAATCCAGAAAGATGAATCAAGCTCAGATGATGATGATACAATAAATCTTGAGGAATTCAAGGCTTGGAAGTCCAAAGGAAAAATGAAGATGAAGAAGCTAGAGGATACACCAGAATCCTCAACTCAAGCAATGAGGAGATCTCAGAGAGAAAAGAAAAAGCCTATCAGATTTGGGTATGACACATCACTTGTAACTAAACATTCTGTATATCTTGCAAAGGATTTGTTGAATGAAGAACCAGGTACCTATGAAGAAGCAATCACCAAACCAGAATGGAAAGAAGCTATGGATGAAGAAATGGAAGCTCTCAAGGAGAGTGATACTTGGGACTTGGTACCCAAGAAAGACTCTATGAAGGTGTCAGGATCCAGATGGATCTACAAGCTAAAGAGGAATTCAGATGGAACAATAAACAGGTACAAAGCTAGGTTGGTAGCCAAGGGATTTGCACAAACCCAAGGCATTGATTATGAGGAGACATTTTCTCTTGTGGCTAAGATGCCAACTATCAGAATATTGGTGAGTGTAGCTGCATCCAAAAATTGGAACATGTACCAATTAGATGTCAAGAATGCTTTCTTGAATGGATGGATATCTGAAGAAGTCTACATGTCACAACCACCTGGCTATGAAGACCCCAAGAAGGTAAATTATGTTTGTAATTTGAAGAAGGCTCTATATGGTTTGAAGTAGGCACCTAGAGCATGGAATTACAGGTTGAAAACCTACCTCCAAGACCAAGGATTTGTGATGAGCAAAGCTGATACTTCTCTGTTCATAAAGAGAAGCAGTACAGAGGTAATCTACTTGTGTGTTTATGTTGATGACATCATCATTACAGGCAATGATGTCAATTGGATTAGAAACATCAAAGGATAGATGATGAAAGAGTTCAAGATTAATGATCTTGGATTATTGAAGTACTTCTTAGGTCTTGAGTTAGTCTACACCAACTCAGGTATATATATCACTCAAAAGAAGTATGTACAGGATATGGTCAAGAAGTTTGTCTTGCAGGATGCTAAAATCTCAACTACTCCAATGGAGGTCAACCTAAAGCTAAGTGCTCATGAAGGAGAAGAAGTCCAAAACATCACAGGATATCAAAGTATGGTAGGTAGTTTGAACTATGCTACCTTGACAAGAATTGACATAGCATATGGAGTTAGTGTGCTTAGTCAATTCATGCACAAACCAAGGGTACCTCACCTAGAGGCAGCAAAGAAGATCTTGAAGTATTTGAAGGGAACTCAGAATCATGGTTTATACTTTCCTTATACATCAGATATTGACATTAAAGTTTATTCAGATGCAGATTGGGCAGGATGCAAGGATGATAGGAGGAGCACATCAGGTTACATTTGTTTTGCAGGAGATAAGCCTATTTCTTGGTCAACCAAGAAACAACCTACAGTGGCATTGTCATCCACTGAAGTAGAGTATAGAGGGCTTGCCAATGCCACTCAAGAAGCTATCTGGTTGAAGCTTCTATATACAGAGTTAGGTCTATACACTAGACCTCCAATTATCTTTGGAGATAACACAAGCTCTCTTCACCTTGCAGCTAATCTGTTGTGTAGTCTAAGTCTTGTTAATGTTCTGATCATTCCGCCTCGCCCACTGATACTGTGGTGCATAGTAACGAATCGTAAGTAAAAGGTTGTGTGTCTGCTTGTTGGCGTTGTGTTCGGTTGTATAAGTTCCCAGGGTTTACGTACTGTCAATCATTTCTTTGCATAAGATAATTGATAACGGGAATTCCGAATAGATAACTTGAAGTGTGTTCTCATATGCTCTGTTGTGCTACTGGATTCAGTACCTTCGGTATCATTCTCTGGTAATCCCGATTATGAGGAAGAGCTAGTACCTTCAGTAGCATGAATAAGTTGATTGAAGAATACTAATAAGTTTTGTGACGAATGAATCTATCGATTATAGTATCTTCTGGTTGATTTACTACCTACTGTGAGTTTGTCTGCTATCCGGCATATATACCTGTCATGAAGAAGTTGTGTGTTGATTTACGAGATTATAATACCTATTAGTTGTTAGTATTGTTGTAACACTCGGACTACTGCTCTGTCTCAATAGCCGTTTTAGTCTATAAGAGTTAGATACACAGATTCCCAGAAATCGGATATTGTTTGATGAAGGCTAATAACTGAGCTAAGACGTGTTAATGGTTATTTACTGTTGTGCAAAGATTTGGGAAATTAGTACAAGGCCTCTGTCTAACAGACCCCTACCACTCCCAAGAACCCATGTTGTTTCGGAGACGATACTGGAAGTTTAACACAGTTTACGGTGAATCACTATTTTACATTTAATATTTGTTCGGTAAGGATTTCGGCTAGCAGTAACACATCGTACGTGTAACACTTTAAACACTTAATCAACAAGCTCCTAGACTATGAAAGATCTGTAAATGATTCAGCATGTGCAATACATGATTCTCAGGCTATGTCAGATGTAGAGCTTTCGCATGCACGCTTTGGTCATCTGAATTTTTCTAGTTTGCTACGCCTGCAGAAATCTGAAATGGTGTCCTCTTTGCCCAAACTTGAGGCACCTAGAAAACATGTTTGTGAAGGCTATATTTTGGGCAAAATGCAGCATTCCTCCTTTCCAAAAGATGGTTCAGTTCGGGCAACTCAGAAATTGCAGCTTGTATAGTGATGTCTATGGTCCTATGTAGACACCTTCTTTTGGAAACTATCTTTACTTCGTGACTTTCATTGATGATTTTTCTAGGCATACATAGGTGTATCCACTCAAAGAAAATTCCGAAGTGTTTATGTGCTTCAAACAGTTTTTGGTTTTGGCTGAAAATTTGGGAGAATGTGAAATAGGCACTCTCCATTCTGATCGAGGGGGGAATATATGTCTTCTGACATCAATGCATTTCTGGCTGAATGTGGGATAAAACATCAGTGTACAATTTTTTATACACCTCAACATATTGGACTTGTTGAACAAAAGAACAGGTCACTCATGGAGATGGCGAGGTGTATGGTCAAGAGTCAGACTTTACCACATAGTTTCTGGCTTGAGGCTTTTATGTGTGCAGCATATGTACTTAGCAGGTGTCCCACTAAAGCACTATAGTCTATCACTCCATATGCGGCTTGGCATGGTTGCAAGCCATATGTTGCTCATCTGCGTGTTTTTGCTTCTCTAGCATATGCATTAGTGCCTGAACAACATCGCAAGAAATTGGATGATAAAGCACTAAATGTAATTATGTTGGGTACAATTCTGAAAGAAAAGGCCATCCTCTGTATCATCCACAAACTAAATGCATTTTGGTTAGCCGTGATGTTGTTTTTGTGGAAGATGCTATTCAACCTTTACTTTCATTTACGAAGGAGACATTTTTTAGCTCCAAAGACATGTATGATACTTTGTTGCCTCTTTTTACAGGTGGACAATCTAGTGCTGGTCCTAATGAGGCAATTTCTTAGCCATTGTAGGTTTCATGTGATGATGTAGATCATTCCATTTCTGATGCAGATTTACATGATGCACTTGTTGATGAGAAAATTGATATTGAGGAGGCAAAAACTATGTCGAAATGGCTTGTGCAGACTTTTCGTGACAGTAGATTAGATGCACCTCTATCATATTGTACTTGTTTAGGCTCTCATAGTGCCTCTTTTGCATTAGATTACTATGTTATGGCTACCTCCAGTCTCTATGATGAGACTGAACCTGTTTGCTTTGATGAAGCACATAATTCTAAACATTGGATGGCTACAATGCAATCTGAATATGATGCTATCATGAAAAATGGTATCTAATCTTTATGTGACTTGCCTCCTAGCAAGAAGGCCATTGGGACTAAAGGGTATACAAGCTGAAGCGTAAAGCTGATGGAACAGTTGATAGGTATAAGGCTAGGCTTGTTGCAAAGGGCTATGCACAGGAAAGAGGCATTGATTTTGATGAAACCTTTGCTCCTACTTGTCGAATGACTACTGTTCGTAGCATCTGTGCACTTGCAGCTCATCATGGTTGGAATGTACATCAGTTGTACATTAAAACAACATTTTTGAATGGTGACTTGCATGAAGAAGTGTACATGTTTCAACCCCATGGCTTTGTGTAGAAAGGGCTTGAAAACTAGGTGTGCAGGTTAAAGAAGGCATTATATGGTTTAAAGCAAGCACCACATGCTTGGTATGACAAGATACATGCCTATCTCATTGCACATGGTTTTGAGAACACTCCAACTGAAAGCACCTTATGTGTTAAGCATGCTAATGATGTGGTTTTGATCATTGTGGTGTATGTTGATGACATGTTGCTCACTGGTCCTCATGACACGCATATTGCTGATTTTAAGGCTTATTTGCATGCCTCATTTGAGATGTCTGATTTGAGGCATTTGCATCACCATTTGGGCATTCAATTTATGCAAGTTGATGGTGGAATGGCTTTGTATCAAATGAAATATATTAACACATTATTGCAGTGTTTTGGCCTTTAGGACTATAAACCTATTGCCACTCCTATGGAGACAGGTAAACAATTGAGTCTTCATGATGCTCGAGATGCATTTGATGTTGTTCTCTATCAGCAGGCTATTGGATGCTTGATTTACTTATGCATTACTCGGCCAGATATTCAGTTTGCTGTCTCACAGATGAACATGTTTATGCATTGCCAAGGTGTCAAGCATTGGCAGACAGTTAAGTGCATTTTTCGCTACTTGAGTGGTACCTAGCTACTTGGGTTTTTTTATCCCAAGGGGGGATCACTATCGCAAGATTTGCATGCTTTTCTGACTCTGACTGGGTTGGTTGCTATGACACTTGTGTGTCCACTAATGGTTTTTGCTTCATGCTCGGTAGCTCATGCATATCTTGGATGAGCAAGAAGCAGCCTACTACGGCTACTTCTCGTTGTGAGACTGAGTATAGGGCAGCTTTCAGAACGACTATTGAGTGTGTGTGGCTCAGATATCTTATGGCTGATTTGAGTGTTGGTCAGCCTTCTGCCAACACCATCTTCACTGACAATCAGAGTGCATTGGCAGTTGCAAGGAACCCTATGTTCCATGCTCGCATTAAGCACATTGAGGTGCATTATCATTATGTCAGGGAGAGGTTCTCTACTAGTGAGATCAGCTTGGCATATGTGCCCACACAAGAGAACATTGCAGACCTTTTCACAAAGACTCTACCTCGGGAGAAGTTTGAAGCTTTTCGCAAAGCTTTGGGCTTACTTCCTTTTGTGGATTGACTCCACATAGCTTGGCCTTATACATGAGTGTCAGCTCCTTGTTCACCGCATCAGTTCTAGGGGGGATTTGTTGATATATTTAGGTAGTGATGTGTGTGAACACATTAGAATTGTCGGGGCACTTTTTTCCCTCTTTAAGAGGTTTTTCCCCTAGCTTGTATATACGCCTATTGCCCTAACGAGCTACTGATCTTTGTACATTCTAGTGGTAATACATTTAGTATTGTGTGTTGTGCTCCGAGCGTCTTCTTCTTCTTCCTTGTGATGTGTAGCTCAATGATGAGTAGCACCTCCTTTAATGTCAATCCGGGAAGACGTGAGGATGGTATGAAGACCTCGAGCAAGTGACGGCACAAGTGCGTGAGTGAGAAGCACACAAGCATGCACACACATACACACACACGCGCACACAAGGCAAGACAAAGGGGGAGAATCAATGGAGCTTTTAGATTACTTTCAAAATGCTCTTACAAGTTCGTTTCAATTACAATCTAACCCAAAAATGAGCTCTCTAGCTCTTTTTATAGTTTTTGACTAGCTTTTGGCCCTGTCCAGACCTAGTGTCCGGCCTAGTTAAAAATTAGGTTCCAGGGCTTATTTGAGGGCTCAAACGAAGTCTAAAAATTATGAAATTTGGTATGATGGTACTTCTAATACTCCTCAAGCTCGAGGACTCCTCGGCTTGCACAAAATGGAGTCTAATCTACCAAAAACGGGATTTACAATGTTTGTGTAGTGATTAAAATCACTTGGGTTGTACATAATCTATGGAAAAAATGATCTGGCCTTGTTGCCGTATTGTGCATGACTCCTTTGTTGCTTTGTATGCCAACACTCCCCCCTTCCTAGCGTCTGTCGCCCCTGACAGACCTTTGTTCGCGCGGGTGGTCGATGTAATATTGGATGACATTGGTGGCCAGTTCATGTTCTCCTATCCTTAAGCCTCTTGCTAGATCGGCTTCCAATGCCTCCCAATTGATTGCACCAGGGGTTTCTGGTTGCGGGGTGGTGTAGTACTCTGAATACATTGCTTGTTCACAAGCAAACAGTTGAAGTAGATGTGTCGGCTTTGGTGCGAAAATCTCCGAGTGGTACTCCCAGAAACCAGATCTGAACATTTCTTCGAGGGTCTGTTTGTAGCAGGCGGGGAGGTACTTGATGCGTGCATGCCAAGCGTAAGCCACACGGATACTGGGGGTGGTGCTCATGTCATACACCAAGTCGTAATTTCCATTGCTAAACCCCGGAAGACGTACCTGTGGCGCGGCTGCATTTCTAAAGGTCTTCAGCACTACTTGCATCATATCTAAGATTTTAAGCATCATTTGCGCTGCTACATCTGGCATGGGCTTCAAGCGCGGCATCCAGTGGCGAATGGTTCCCATCATATATGCTACCGATGGTGGTCCTTGTGGTGGCGCGATGTACGGGTAGTTCAGCCATTCCTTGCATTGCGCATTGTTCTGTACCTTGATATTAAATGCCTTCCACGACCTGCGACGGGGAACTGGACCGTAGCATGGGTTGTACAGGAGGTGCAGTGGCGCGTTGTTCCATGTGCGTAGCATTTCTGGATAAGTCTCTAAAAGTTTCTGCCGCCATGTCGGTTGACGAATCTTGCCTTTTCGCACCTCTGGAGGAAGGTCTTCGGGTTGAAATTGGGTCGCAAAAGTAGGAATCTGACCCGTGACTCTTTGTATTTCTGCATTATAATCAGCCAAGATAATATAATATGGCCTGTACTGGAGTTCCGATGAGAGGATCAGGCGTCTCGATGACAAGTTCTTGAAGTAATCTGATTGTAAAACAGTCTCTTCTATGACCCTCATAGCCTGATTTTGCACTACAGTGCGCTCTTCATGCGAGGTCCCTATTTCCTCCACTTGTCGTAACCATGGCGGCCGTGGTGCCTCGAACGTGTCCTGCCCTTCTTCTGTTTGTTGGCCTCCTGGGAATGGTTGCGGATCATATTCTTCATCAAACGTTTGTTCCACAGGAATTTGCACAACTTCTTCGTCCGTGGGAGCCTCCGGAGGGGAAGATGGCCTCTCATATTGTAGTAGGCGTGTTTGCAATTCAGTTACCTGTTGCTGGAGATCTTTTATGGCCTCTGCGTCGGAAGGAAGCGAAGCTGCAGAGGGGGTGGTTGGAGGGGCAGCTGTTGGGCCTTGTTGGTGTTCCTGCTTCAGTTGTCCTAGCTCCTCCGATAGCTTATCATGTGCTTCGAGCAGCATGGCATAATCTTCCAATATAATCTTGATATTATCGGGGGTCACTGCTTGAAACTTGGATGGGCTGATGGGTGCCCCCGGTGTGCTCTCAATCGCTGCCTCCAGGTTCTCTTGATTTTGTATTTGCAGACGTCTGTTCTCTTCTTGAGCAGCCGCAAGATGGCGTTTAAGTAGTGCCATATTTCGCTGAAGTTTTGAGTTGCGTTCCAGTTGTGTCCGTAGGTGACCTTCTACCACCTGCACTGCTTCCTGATCTACGTTCTGTAGCTGTACTTCCAATATATTGTGGGCTTCTTGGAGGGTGTGGAACTGTGTGTGGAGGCGAGTGTTCTCCTCTTCTAGTACCGCAAGGCGGAGCTGTAGTGTCGCTGAGTGCTCTTGCAGGCGTGCGTTTTGTTGCTGAAGCTGAATGTAATCTGTTCTTAAATTTGATATACAAGCCAACATGGTGTCCAATGCATTACCTATAGATGAGTGGGGGGTGTTTACCGTGGAAGATGCATGGGAAGGGAATTGGGGAAGGGAGACAGTGAATGATGTGTCTACGAAAGTTGTGTGTGTGGGTGTAATTGGTGGAGGGGGAATGGGAGGAGGTGGACCCGTGGGTGGAGGTGCCGTGGGTGGTGAAATGTCCATTCCTTCAGGAGTGGGTGTTAGTGTGGGACCTGCCATATACACTGGTATGGTAGGTGGTGTGTGTGTGGAAGTGGTGAATAGATGTGAAGTGGGGTGAGGAGCTGAAAAGACAGGGAATGGTTGAGGGCCTGGTTGAAAAGCCCTAGCAAAGATGTCCTGGAGGGATTGTAGAAATGGAGAGAGGGATATCGGGGGTTGGGGTCGTAAATTTGAGGAGGGTGGAAAGGGTGGCATGGTAGTAGGGAAACCCATGAATGTGGATCTGGGGTCAGGATGACCCGTGGCTGAAGGCATTGGGGATGGTTGTCCTAGGGCAGGCTCGGGAAGGGTTTCGGTGGGTTGTGTAGTGATGGGGTTTGCTTCAAAGGTCGGGTTATCAGTGGTAGAGAATAGGGTGGCACTAGAGATGGGAGTACGAAAGATGAAGGTTGGGTCAGTGGGTTGAGTGGTCGATGGGATTTCCACTGTCTCTGTTCTCGGAGGCGATGGTGGGGGAGTAGGTGGTAGTGGTTCGGTGGACTCCTCATGGGTGGCGGGGTGCTGTTGACTAGCTGTTTGGGAGGTTGGTGTAGTAGTTGGCTCCTCTGCAACTGTAACGGGAATTTGGATATTTTTACCTGAGCGAGGCCGTGTCTGGAACCTTCGTGGGTCATATTGAACTGAAGGCCTCTGAATGGCAGTGCGCACAGCTTCTACAACTCCATATGTTTCTGCCATCAATAAGAGACCTTCCCTGTACTCTGAGTCAACTCCCGCTTCTTCCAACAACTGAGTCATAAGTACTCTGCTGCTCTGTTCAGTGAGTAACTGCTGCGATCGCACTCTTTCCATAATCTGATACAGCCTTCGGAGTTCTGCTGTATATGCTGGGGCTTCAGTGGTCTCTTCTTCATATGCTTCTTCTTCTTCCGGTTGTCCGTGTTGTTGACTTTGCTGAGCGTCACTCCAATGGACATGTCTACCGTCTGTAGACTTTCTTCTTCTCCGCGAGGATGTGCCCTGCTCCTCTGCCTCTGAATAAAACTCCACGTCAGAGAATTGTGTGCTTTGTAGGAATGCTTCGAAATCCTGGGGGTCCAGTCCTTCAGCCTCTCCAGTGGCAGCAAACTCGAATTCAGGTGTAACCGGAGGAGCTGATGGGGTGGGTTGTGTCGTAGTGTCAGATTCCGACCTGGGTATCCTAATGGTAAAAGGAGGTACAGTGCCCTCTCTTAATGGTGATGCCTCAGGAGTAGTCAGGACTTCCCTTGTCTGGACACACGGAATCGCGCCCCTCATGCGCTTGGACTGATGTGTGGATGTCTTGAGCCTTTTAAACATTTGTAATTGTGCCCAAGTTAAGGCACGCTCAATGGGGACATCATATGCCAAGCATCGGTAAATGATGCGTGTGAGTGCACAGCATCCGTTCACCACTAATTTCCTAGAAGCCCGTTTGTTCGCTTCATACAACTGATCTATAATCCACACTGGTAGCTTAATAGGTAGCGCACCTGCTTCCGCCAAGTAGAGAGCAAACCAGATCTTCTTGTGTGGTTGCGTGAATCGGTCTTGACCGGGGAAGGCGAAATGTTGCATGCACATGCGGAGAGGGATGGACACATTTGGGGTGAGGGCTGCCATGTCTTTCAGTTTCACTACTTTCCTGTCCTTCATGTTGTTGGGAACGAGAGCATCCTTTTCTGAGGGTACATGCGTGCCATGCATCTTTAAAGCATCACTCACTAGCTCCACAGTAAGTTCAAACCTCTTCAACTCGTTGTTGCCCAGCAATGAGGGGAGAACAAATGATCCGGGTTGGTCCTTATCTTCATGAGCTTGTAATGTAGAGACCAGATAGTAACATCGGAGGAGGTCGGGTTTAGGTAGTGGGGCTTCAAAATATTCCGCCAACCCTGCTCTTTGCCATATGATCTGGAGGTCTTCGGTGTTCTGTAAAGTCTCGAACTCCTTGGAGAAAAATTGGAAACGCACCCATGATCTGTCATACTCGCATTTAGACTCCCAGATATACTTAGCCTCGCCTAATGGACCGGGCATGCCATTGAACCAATGAGAGTTGGCATGGACTCTTTCCGTGATTCCTGTAGGTGGGTCTGGCACCGGGAGTTGCTGAAGGTGTTGCATCTCCACTGGTCGTTCAGTCGGGGGCGCGTCCACAGGTAGGCTATCCACATCAATTCCTGCAGTAAGTATCCCTACTTGTGAGCCCGAACCTGTCGCTTCTGCCATTTTTCTTCTTGCTTTCTGATTCTGTGAGAATATAGAAGCATGTGTTAACATCGTAATGGACAGACTAAATCCGTTGCTGTCCCTGTTACAACATTAACATGAGGTATATGGTGAGTTAGTGGTTAGTAAGTGCACGAAGACAGTGAGTGTAGTTAACGTTTGTGTATTCCTAGGAGACTAATGCCGTTAGTAAGTGGGGTGAATTTACAAATCGGGGTCGGGGGGTTTATCACAGATCTTAGACTGCCAAATGCAGTGGATGGGTTTTGCTTTCGGTTTCGTAGAGGCTCCAGAGGGCTGTGTCGGTGTCGCTGTTTGGGAATGGGGCCTTTTAGGGACCCACTTATACGTGATTACATGCATGCTCCTGGGTCTTGGTGTGTTCCTAAGTGTTGAGCACGAGGAAATTCTGGTTGTACTCATAGTTGGGTGATGCTGCATAGGTTGTGGCCTTGGCGTAACTACTTGTGCCCTCAAGCAAGCCTTAGGCACCCAAATTTGTCTAGATTGTGGGCTTGCCTTCATCGACTTCTTGGGCACCCAAATAGATTTTACTTTAGCAGAAGAATTTCTGAAAGACTTCTTATTAGCGTTGTGTTGTTGGTTACTAATAAGAAGCCTTGTCCGTGTAGTTGACGGTGGTGCAGCTGGTCGTTCGCCTTTCCGCACCCACACCTGGTTGAGTTTCTGGGGTATTCTGCTGCGCAGGTACTTTTGATCTCGGACATAGGTAGTACTATGCCTCTTCTGCTTGTGATCCGCCTTTGGTTGCTGCCTCCTTCGGGCCTTTGGAAAAGAAGGGAGATCCGTTGTATCCCTGACTCCTTGTTTGCAAATGTCATTCCTCTGCAATACAGGGTTTTGAACAAGAACAGCATGGTCATCTTCATGTGTACCCCTGGAAGGACCAGGAGTCTGTGCCTTTCCTAGTTCCTTGAGTGCTCCATTGTCTAATTCTACTGTAACTCGACTATGATTGACCCAAACCTGGAGAAGTCCACTTCTTAGGTTTAAGTTAATTGCTTGGTCATAGATCCAATCTTGACCCAAGACTAGAGGTTCAGTGAGATCTTCATCTTGACACACCAGTACTTTAACTGTCATTGCCTCATCATGAATGTAAAGGGGAAGTTCCGCCTCGCCCATGCAAGGGGTTTCCACTCCTCCCAATCCTATAAGATATGCTTCCACAGGATTGACAGTCAATTGTAATTTTTGGCAGTACGACAATTTAACAGCACTAGTGGCTGCTCCTGAGTCAATCAAGGCTCTTACGGTCCTTGCACTCTTTCCATGTCCTATATCTAAGGTTACGAAAGGACGTCTATCAATTATCCTATGCGAGCTTGTTCCTGCGACTTCACACATGGCCATAGAAAATCCTTGGTCTGCATAGTCATTCGCTCCAGGTTGATCTCTACCTTGCCTTCGTAATTTCATTTTTCTGATGCGTTCTAAAGCTTCAGCTTGAGCTTCTTCTCGAACTCGCTTTTCTTCCTCTTTGCGTTTCTTAGCAGTGTTGAGTCGACTGAGCATTTCCTCCGTGAGGGGTTCCTGATACAACTTGACTCTGCAACCGCTAATATAATTTGGGAGAACATCACCCTCTAATGTGGCCAATTGTACTGCTCCGCTCGTGGAGACCCTATTGATGATCATAGGTCCGTAGCCTCTCTTTTCTAGCTTCCTCGCGTGTTGTTTTAGTGTATAGACTAAGACTAGATCTCCTGCTTTCAAGCCTTTATCCTTCACGTGGGCATCAAAGTATGCCTTCTGTCTCTTCTTGGCTGCGTATATCCCTGCAGCGGCTCTCAGTCTTGTTTCTCCTAATCGTTCAAGGTCGAAGATCCTAGAGGAGAGCTCATGACCTGTCCATTCGTGCTCTTGTGCTACTCTCAATGTAGGGATCAGGAAGTCCAAGGGTAACACAGCGTTTTGGCCAAATACCATCTGAAAGGGGGTGGCTTGGAGTACCGTTTTGTAGGCAACTCGGTATGCCCAAACAGCATGGTGTAGCTGTTTGTCCCAATCAGAGCGTTTAGTGTTCACTAATTTCGTCAGTACATTGCATAAAATCTTATTAGTGCTCTCAGCTTGTCCATTAGCTTGAGGGTGATATGGGGCAGACTTCTTGTGTATTACCAAGAATTCTTGGAGTAGATTTTCAATTACTTCGTTCAAGAAATGAGTGCCTCTATCACTTACAAGCTCTATAGGTAGCCCGTATCTTGTGAATACATTCTCAAACAAGAATTTGGCAGTTGTTTGAGCATCGTTCTTGGTTGTAGCTTTTACCTCAACCCACTTGGTGAGATAATCTGTTGCCACAATGATGTATTCCGCATGAGAACCTTTAGCTGGGGGATTAATAGGACCTATGAAGTCTATTCCCCACTTAGAGAATGCACGTCCACCCATCATAGGTTTCAGTGGCATCTCATCTTTGCGTATAGGATACTGAGTCCTTTGACAGACATCACACCGTTTCACATAGGTATGTGCATCCATGTGAAGGGTAGGCCACCAGAAGCCCGCAAACATTATTGCCTTGATCACCCGATCTGGTCCAAAGTGTCCTCCTGCTACCCCTTGGTGAGCAGTTTCCAAGATCTTGAGATATTCACTTTCATGGACACACAGTCTCAGGTAACCATCCTTACCGCGTTTGTATAGATTATCACCAATGAGTGAGTAATCCAAGGCTTCTTGTTCTAAACTCCTTTTCCTAGCCAGAGTCATGTCTGGAGGGAATGTGTTTGTCCTCAGGAATGATACTAGTGGTTCGCTCCAATCTGGCACAATGGATACTTGATAAAGAGTGGCATGTTCCACTGGTGGTTTAGTGCAACAGATTGGGCATTCCTTGCACAACTTTTGGACATCAGCTTCCATAGTTGGCCAATGTACTCCGAATCTCTTTAGAGTCTGCAAAGTTCTTTGCTTTGAATGGTGTTGCTCTAACGCACCTACATGTGCTAATTGCAACCATTTAGCGTACTCATCCTCTTCTACGCAACAAGCCAAGATCCCTTGACCTGTGTGTTTGTACATGCTTCCTGCCATGATGTGGTATTTTTGGGCTTTTACAACCTCTCTGTTCCGTGTGTTTACCACAGGATGGTTAGGCCCGTATGTCAATACTGGTACCAATGGCTTGGCCCACTGCGGCACCACTTCCAAATTAAATAGGTAAGCATCAGGAAGGTCATCTGATACTCCTTGTGGGGCTTCTCCAGACGTGAGTCTAGAGAGATGATCTGCTCTCAAGTGAGTCCTCCCTTTTCTTACCACGACCTCAAAATCATATTCCATTAGCAAGAGAAACCATCTTACTAATCTTCCTGTATTGCATGGCTTGTTTACAAGATATAACAACGCCTGATGATCAGTAAAAAATTTAAACTTATTTGCAAGCAAATAGTGTCTAAATTTTTTAACTGCATATACCATGCCTAATCCTTCGCGCTCTGTAGTGGTGTAATTCCGTTCAGCCGCATTCAATTGTCTACTGGCATAGGCAATTGGAAGCTCCATATTACCTTCACCAGTAGGTTGTGCGAGCACACATCCAATGGCATAATTGGATGCATCCACATGAACATGGAATGGCTTACTCCAATCTGGTGTGGTCAAGATTGGTGCTGAACATAATCTTCGTTTAAGCTCTTGGAAGGAATTTTCGCATTCATCCGTCCACTCAAAGTTTGTCAGAAGTCCGTACATGGGCTTTGCAATGACAGCATACATGTGTATAAATCGTCGATAATAACCACAATGCCCCATGAAAGCTTGTACTTCCTTGACATTCTTTGGCCTAGGTAGCTCTGCTATGGCTCTCACTTTTTCTTCGTCAGTAGATATGCCATTCTTTGACACTATATGTCCTAGGATCTTGCCTTGCCTGACCATAAAGACACACTTTTCGGGGTTCAGGCAGACTTGGTATTCTCTACATTTGTCAAAGATTTGTCTGAGTTCAGGAATATGAGTTTGTCTAACATTGGAATGAGCACAGAGATCGTCAACGTAGACTTCTAAACTCTTCCTCAGGAACTCCTTAAACACATGGCACATCAGCCTTTGGAAGGTCGCTGGTGCATTGGTAAGCCCAAATGGCATTACTCTAAAAGCAAAAATGCCCCATTCTGTGGCAAAGGCTGTCTTATGCTGATCCTCTGGAGCTATGGCTACTTGATTGTAGCCCGAAAATCCATCAAGGAAGCTGTACACTTCCTTGCCTGCCACTCTTTCTAAGAGATGCTCTGTGATGGGAAGCGGATAGTTATCTCGAATCGTGGCGGCATTAACCTTTTTCAAGTTAATGCACACACGCAGCTTGCCATTCTTCTTGGGCACCACAACGATGGGGGATACCCATTCGGTGTGCTCAATTTCGTAGATAAATCCAGCTTCAACCAGTCTATCTATCTCTTCCTTGGTCTTAGCAGCGTAATTATCATTATATGTATAAGGCTTTTGCTTAGAGGGTTTAGCATCTGAAGTCATGGGAATGGTGTGTGAGCATATGTCAGGGTCAACACCTTTCAAATCCTTGTAACTCCAAGCGAATACATCTCTGTATTCTCTTAGCAAGGCAATCAACTCTTGCTCTTCTTCTTCTGTCAAGTCATGGCCTATATACGTGCATCTCTCCTCTCCTTCTTCTATGGCCACTACTATTTTCTTAGTAGTTTCTTTGTTATCATAGGCCTCTCCTGATTGTGCCTCTCGTTTAGGCATTCTTATCATGACTCTCCTGTCATCTATCTCATACTTCTTAAAATTTTTGGGGACCTCAAACAAAGATTCTTCCTCTTCTGGTGAGGCTTCTCTCTTTTTTCGTTTCTTTCCTTCTTCCTTCGGGGTCACATGTGTTGTTAATCTTACATTAGTTGTAACTTCTCCATGCCTCTGGGGTTGAAATTCTACTTCATGGAAGTATTCTTCATCTGATGCAAATGGTGGGTCCATAATGATTGACTCTAGATCGGAGTCACTTGCATCCTCAAATGCATCAGGGCTAGGCTCGCATTCTTCTAGAACTGCCTCTCCCATGATTGGCTCTATGGAGAAGACTGAAATATCATAACCATCCTCATCACAGTGAGGTGTCCATTGTTCTTCGTTGATGGCTACGTCCATTGTTGCTAAGATTTCTGCCCAACCGTGAGGTTCAAATTCTTCGTCTGGAAAAACTACAGGTGCATAGGCTGGGTCTTGAATGGGTCTATGAGTTTCGTTCGCACCTACCTCTCTGGCTTTCTCTCTCTTCTCTTCTTCTACTGCTACCTTACACATCCATAAGTGGGTATCTTCATGCATCCATGAGGATCCAGATCCTATGGAATGCACCGATTCTGTGTCATCTTTGGCTCTATGGACGGGATTCCATTGGATAGGAGGGACATCTCTGTGAGAATAATCTTTGAGATTGACTTTGGTCGTAACACCCAAGTGTTGCAAATACAAGGAGTTGGTTCCCCAATCCTGTACCACTTGCAATTGTCGCATAAATGGCCTTCCCAAAATCATCTCATAGGCATGATTTTTATTGAAGTCACAGATAGCAAAACTATGTTCAAACTCGACACCACAAGTGGTGAGAGTTATTCCTTCTAGCAATCCTAGGGGTCTCTCTATGTGACCATCGGCCATCTGCAATTTCATTCTCGTCGGCCTGAGTGCTGGCTTGCCCCACCGCTTCCATAAGGAGGTGGTGGCAATTGCAACTCCTGCGCCTGAGTCCAAAATTGCCTTCGTGGTGTAGTCCTGATAGGTGATGGGAAGGTAGGTGTTCCCTTCTTCACCTTCACACATATCTCCTATCTTATCCAAGGGAATTTCTGGCACTGTCCTATGGGATCCTACCTGGGAACGAGGTTTTGCAGTTTCAGTTACTTGACTAGCTACATATTTCCGCGCGTCTGGTCTGTCCTTGGGCAGTTCTTCCAAAGTGAGATCGCGCTGTACTTTGGTGTTCTTTACTATCTCCGTGTTCCTAGGTATGACTGAATCGTCGTTCCTTACCATGACTGTGGGTGCTCTCATACATGTGGACTTTGCTTCCCATGGGCCTGTGAAGTGGGGTAGCTCTTGTATGGAATTAGACTCGAAGTCTAATCTCTCGTGAGACTGAACACTCTCATGCTCCCCGTAAATTGATGGGATGTCTTGTGGGAATTGGTCGTGTGCATCGTCCACAAGTTCAAAAGGAGGGGCGACCTCGCTTTCGTTATCCCATTTGTCTTCTTGAATCTCTCGTAGGAAGTCTGGTGCAAACCGATTCATAGAAGAAGAAATGTCTGGCTCCGTAGAATTGGGTACATATACTACCTGGGAAGGAGGGCTTATCCTATCGTTGGCTCTTTCCTCGTTGTCATAGATAGCTGAAGCACAAGCTTCTTGGGGAGGATTACTTATGCTATTACTTTTCCGCACATGCTCATACGCTCTCTGGGAAGGAATGTGGGTTACCTGTGGAGGTACATAAGCTTTCGAGAGAGGCACCTGTGACCTCTGGGGAGGAAGATAAGCTTCTTGAGGAGGCCCACGGGCTTCCTGAAGAGGCTGGCTCACCCGTTCTCTTGCCCTTTCCTTTCTTTGAGGGGTAGGTTCCTTTTCTGGCTGTGCTATTGGCCTCTCTATTCTTTCTAAGGGGGGGAAGTTGTCTGGTTTAGGGGCATTGGCCACATACACGTCTGATTGGGAATGATTCCTGTTTTTGCTTGCTTTTTCTTGGTCTTGATTTTTTTCTTCCTTGTCAGATCTTGCAATTATCCTCTCTAACTTCTCTAGGAATCCATCCAAGTGTAATTGCGTTTTGGCTGAGCCTGAGTAATTGAAAAGGCGACTGGCTTCAAACATAGTCTGAGCCAATGCGACCATTTTCGCGCATAGTTTTGTTCTTTCTATCTCTAGGTCAGCTCTAGGATAGCACTTGTCATGATCCGTGACGTTTGGCCCTTCTTGGATTCTGGCCTGATATGCCTTAAGCATCATGTCTATGTCTTCGGGAGTGGGATCAGCTAATACTGATCCTGTTTGGGGTGGTGGGTGGGTTGCGTGGGCTGTCTTAGAGGGTGAAGGGATGGAGGGTGATGGGGATGGTAGCGGTGGGAATGTGTGAGAGTGCGGTTGAGACGTGATCTCTATGATTTTAGCCTTGGTTTCTCGTAGACTTTCCTCAAGTTCACTCATCTTCTTTGCCCATTGCCTTTTCATGCGTTCGCGGCTATCTTTCCAAGCTCTTGTTCTCTTTTTATTTTGGCTCTCAGTATCGCTAGCATCTAGGCTCTTTTCCTGGCCTACCCCTTGGTTTTGCTGCAATGCCTGAGCCCTAGTGACTACCTGTACTGGTGCAGTGGAAGTGACGCTTCCTGAGGAGTCTACCACTAACCCAACAACGTTGATAGGGGTGATTTTTGGCATGCTATTGGGGTTCTTTGGGCAATCTCGTAAGAGATGCTCTTTTCCGCAATCTTGGCAGAAGCCTTGGATCGTCACCGACTGGGTTTGCGTAGGTGGAGGCAAGGGACAATCACGAATGAGGTGATCTCCTTGGCATCTGTAGCACGGTCCTCTAGGAAATGGTGGTCGTACTTGCCTAGGTTGAGGTCTAGGGTTGGGGTTTGTATACATGATGTTCGTGTAATCTGACTCCCAACTAGGTTCGTTCGGCTCTTCACCATAGTAGGACTCTCCATGTTCTGGGGACTGCATGTAGTAAGCCTGGGGGCTATCCACATGGGTAGAATCAAAGCTATGGTCACTTGGGTCATTTTCAGAGATCAAGGATGTTACAGGGACTATAGCTCTATTCAGGTTTTCTTCTGCAACAGCATACTTTACTGGAATCACATTAGAGAGGTTTGGAGGCTGTTGAGCTAGCACCGGTTGGGGTCTCTGTTGGGCCTGGTATTGTGGTTGGTAGGTTTGTTGGGGCCTAGCATATTGTGGTGGTGGATTTTGGTTTTGGTATCTGCCTTGTTGGTAGGGCTGCGGGTAGGGTTGCCTAACTGCCTGCTTGTTGTATGGGCAATCTTGTGCGGTGTGATTGGTGTATCTCCGTTCTATGGTGCAGTACTGGCTACTAGGGTTTACTTGGGGTTGAGCCATAATGGGACAGACGTTCGCCATATGGTCACCACCGCATGTATAGCACCTTTTCACCGGGGCAAACCTTGGGATTTGTTTGCTAGTTACACCTAGTTTCTGAGCTACTTTTTCGGCCAGTTCTTCAATTGATGTGGCTTGTGTGGAAGATTGACTAGATGCACTATCTGAATCTTTGTAAATTTTGGACAACTCTAGCTCTTCTCCTAGGTTATCTTCAATGTCAATGCACATACGTACACATTCTTCTATAGTCCTAGGGTCTTTCAGATACACATAGGATCTCAATTTTGGGCTCAACAATCCGTCAAGGAATAAGGCTACTTGTTTAGCAGATGTGGGTAGCTCCGAAATAGGGCACCTTTCAAGATATTGTCTAAATCTTCTTCCGGCCAGTCTCACAGTCTCTTGAGGGGTTTGCTTGAAGCTGTGAATCAGTGAGGAGGTGTTGTGTCTTATGCCACTCTTGGAGAACTCAATAATAAATGCTTCTAAGAGTTGGTCTATGCTCCTGAACTGGCGCTCATCCAATGGCTGAAACCATGTAAGTGCCGTGTTCCTAAGGGTTAGACCGAAGGCATTGTACTGTGTGAACAGATCTTCCACTTGTTCAGCTCTCAAGACTTGCTTGAACTCTGCCACATGATCATAGGGATCTCCTGTGCCGTCAAAGTAATTCTTCATGGACTTAACTAGCTGGGTGGGTCTCAAAGTTCTTGTGTGCTCTCTAGGCCTCGGCAGAGGGAATCCATCTACATTTCTTTGGTTCCTGTGAGCTCTATGCATCTCAGGTTCTACCCTATTCGTCTCTGTTCTCGTTCTTTCTCTGCCCACTGGGTTGGCAAAACTTACTTCCGGTCTATCTCTACTTCTGTCTCTTTGCGTACCATGAGCTTGGGAAGTTCCAGCCCCAGGGTGACCATAGGATACATTTGATCTTGGTTGGGGGAAAATAAATTCACCCTTCCAAGTGTAAGCATGCCTATCATTTTCTGTCACCACAAAGATCCGTTCTGAAGCATGATCTAGGTAGGTCACTCTGTCTGGGCTATCCGGATCCTTAAACTCATAGATCATGATTGTTCCTATATCAGTTGGGTGATCCAGTTTATATCTCCAAAAGGCTTCGTCCGTTTCTCGATTGAGAAGTAAATCTATGCACTTGTTATCTTGGGGGACCCACTCAGGCGTGATAATTCTAGTGAGAACTGATTTACCTCGAGGGGTTCTAGGTTCCACTCCCATGTTTCCTTGTTCCAAGTCACCTAAGTCCGCTTCTGAGATTACATTTCCAAAGTCATCTGTCCTATCTGGATGACTGGTGACTACGTATATGGTTCCTTCCTTGTCCAGGTATGCACCGTTTTCAAACTTGACAGCTGGGTGCTCTAGTCCTATGGATTGGTCAGGGTTTTTAATCTGGACCACGGATCTTCCTAGGCCGTCCTCATAGATGCTAGCACCTAATCGGTTGGTCCTAAGGTATTCCAACTGTGTTTTGTAAGGGCCTTCCACCCTGTACAAATAAGGCACACCTGAACTTCCCGTAGGTCTGTCCATGCCTTGAGACATCTCTGACTCACTGGTATCAGAGCTAGGGTAATGAGAGTGGCGACTCAACTGCTGGGCCCAAGACCTTGCAGTGTGGTTGACACTAGCCTCTGAAGACCTAAGGCTTCGTCTTTCTCTTGCTAGGTGTCGTCCTGATCTAAGGTTCATATGCCTAACTGATTAGCCCAATTTTTTCCAGAGTACAACCTCGTTGCCGATCAATTGGTACCAGTCACTTGATTCTTTTTAGTTATTCCTCGTGTTTAAAGTCTTGTCTGCTATTACGTCGTCAGGAATACTTGAATGTTCTTCGTACTTTCAGGTTGATCGTTCCACGTTAGGTTCTTTCCTTTATGTTGTCGACAGTACAGAGATTAAGTTTTTAGCTTGAACTTGAGTTTTTAGGTAGTCTTCAACTTGATAGTGGCCTATCGTCGCCCTGACTTACTCCTACTTCTAATCGCTCTTAGCCTAGGCTAGGAATTGAAGAGGAGTTGAGAATATTCCGACCTTTCTTGCCGAACCTTGCTCTTTAGTGCTCGAGAAGTTGATTCTCAAGCGTGTGCCACACCCTTGCTTGGATACTCTCAATTGCTTCTCAATAGGCCTGCATAAATCCCAAGATTAGCTCCAAGTAGACCTTTCAATTGACAGACAATTTATTTCAGACACTTTTTTAATGACCCTTGTTCCCCCTTTTGCATTGTTAGAAATTTACTCTAGAGCTCCCTTGGTGTTCCTACCCCTCAGTGTGTCAACTTCCAAATATCCTACCTGAAAATCAACGTGTTATTCTTATAAAAAACAGTTGAGGGCGTGTAGTATATGTCACGAGCTTTCCGACAAGCCCTAGAGCTCAGAAAATGGATTTCGTATGAAAAAGTTATGACCGTTCAGGGTTTAGGGGGTTAACTAGACAAACAGAACCTTTCGGGGGTTTTAATGCATTTTCTAAGGCCTTCGTAAGTAGATGAGTACATGAAAGTGCAAATATGCCCAAAAATTAGCCTAAATTTCCAAAAATTCACTCCTTAATTTTTTGCCGAAAATGCCTGTCTATCGCGATAGACGGTGTCTGTCGCGATAGACACAATCTATCGTGGGGGCTGTCTGTCGCGATAGACGGTGTCTGTCGCGATAGACAGTGTCTATCGTGGATTTCTGTCTGTCGCGATAGACGGTGTCTGTCGCGATAGACGCTATCTGTCGCGGATTTCTGTCTGTCGCGATAGACGGTGTCTGTCGCGATAGACAGTGTCTATCGTGGATTTCTGTCTGTCGCGATAGACGGTGTCTGTCGCGATAGACGCTATCTGTCGTGAAATTCTGTCTGTCGCGATAGACGGTGTCTGTCACGATAGACGGTGTCTATCGTGAAATTCTGTCTGTCGCGATAGACGGTGTCTGTCGCGATAGACGGTGTCTATCGTGGATTTCTGTCTGTCGCGATAGACGGTGTCTGTCGCGATAGACGGTGTCTGTCGCGATAGACGGTGTCTGTCGCGAAATTCTGTCTGTCGCGATAGACGGTGTCTGTCGCGATAGACTGAAAAAATGCAAATTTTTGAAAAACTTCTAGTGATCTAGAGTGCCCACAAGGTGTAGGTTACAGTGGTAATCATGCATTCACAAAATGTTAAGATTTTCTGTCTGTCGCGATAGACAGAGATTGTCGTCCCGGGACCTGTGCAGAGCCTGTCGTACCTGTGCACACTGCTGGGGATGATGGTACAGCAAAAACCTGCAAAATAGCTCAGAAAACAAGCAAAAACAGCACATGCAAGTTCGCTCTCTCGCTCTCTCTCACAAGTGAAATGAGGGAAATGAGGTGGAGATGGGGATATAGTCAAAACTGAAATTTTCGCGATGATGGAGATGGACGTGGAAGATGGTGATGATGATGATGGTAATGAAGATGGTGAGGCAAGTAAAGGAAAATCGATGAGAGTGAAGAAAATACCTACAACTCCAACGCGTCAACTTTACGTCTTACCATCACACGCTCGTCCTCAAAGCTCGATCCCCGGCAACGGCGCCAAAATTTGGTGTAGCTCAATGATGAGTAGCACCTCCTTTAATGTCAATCCGGGAAGACGTGAGGATGGTATGAAGACCTCGAGCAAGTGACGGCACAAGTGCGTGAGTGAGAAGCACACAAGCATGCACACACATACACACACACGCGCACACAAGGCAAGACAAAGGGGGAGAATCAATGGAGCTTTTAGATTACTTTCAAAATGCTCTTACAAGTTCGTTTCAATTACAATCTAACCCAAAAATGAGCTCTCTAGCTCTTTTTATAGTTTTTGACTAGCTTTTGGCCCTGTCCAGACCTAGTGTCCGGCCTAGTTAAAAATTAGGTTCCAGGGCTTATTTGAGGGCTCAAACGAAGTCTAAAAATTATGAAATTTGGTATGATGGTACTTCTAATACTCCTCAAGCTCGAGGACTCCTCGGCTTGCACAAAATGGAGTCTAATCTACCAAAAACGGGATTTACAATGTTTGTGTAGTGATTAAAATCACTTGGGTTGTACATAATCTATGGAAAAAATGATCTGGCCTTGTTGCCGTATTGTGCATGACTCCTTTGTTGCTTTGTATGCCAACATGATGTTTGTGTGCTTCCATAGATGTCTAACTCCAACAACCCTCGATGTAGAAAACCTAGATCCAGTTGCCACACATAGTACTCCACACAGAGTACAGAATACATAGAAAACATAGTACACAGAGAGCACGAACACGGATTTCTTGGGTGTTACAAATCTCATCAAAATTACAGTCTTTGGGTGACATTGCCACTATATGTTTTATAAAAGAACATATACAAAAGTGTCCAATGGCCATTTGGCCTTTCACATGGACACTAACAATAACAACCTCCCACTAAATGCCAATATGGCCAAAGTGTCTATGGGAGAAAAATAAAGAATGATAAAGAATACCTAAGTGTAAGTATATGATGCAAATATCATGGTTAACCACTTGGCCCAAAAGCCATGCTTGAGGATTACTTTCTAATCCTCCCTCTAAGGGGCTCGTTCAACCATCTCTAGCCTATGATTTCTTGAGTTTAACATATGTTAGGTATACTCAATATTCCACCATCAAGTGACCACAAACGATCCATGATGCTCTAAGTCGTAAGACCCCCATTATGATGAGAAGCCATTGTGAGATCTCGGACATTTGTGGAAACCTAACTTCCAAGTTAGATGAGGTCTATGTGTGGCCGTTGCAAGGTGAAAATAAAGGCCATGTGGTGTCATGGGGTTTCCCCATAGAACCCTGATGGGGGGAGTGCAGAGGGGGGCTTGCCCCCTTCTACGGGGTCCAAGGGGGCTACCCCCCACCCATAGGACCGAGACGGTAGGACTTCTAGTTGTGGAGATATTGTTGGATTGTATGTTTTAATGACTATTTTGTATCTTCTAACTATGTTTATCTATATCGAATCACCTTGTAAAAACTATATAAACATGGCCCAGGTTGAGCATTACACATCATTGCGCACTAGTAAGACCTTCATCTAGAGTCTATCTAGATCACCATCTAAGCTCCACATTGGGAGCACACGGGTGGACAACACCATCATTGTGGCTACATTACTCTTGGCAATCTGCGACTTTGAGTTCTCTATCTCTTAGTCTACATCTATCTTTGTCTTTGTTTTTCTCTCAACTCTATCTATTGGTCTATTCCATTGTGGTGTTATTTTCTTACATGGCATCAAAGCTCAGAAGGCTTTGAGTGGTGTAGAAGCAAAAATCCAGTGTTTGCAAAGATCTCAATGACAAAAGATTAAAGATGTCAAGCAATGCATCATCATCTACGACTGGGAATCAAGATGGTTCGTCAAGAGGAGTAGGTGGTGTTAAAAAATAAAGAAGAAAGGTCGTATATATTTTGCAAAAAGGATTTTTGTCAATGAGAAGGAAAATAGCATTTATTTAGCAAGTAGTGGAGGCCAAAATAGAATGAATCCAAAAACTGAAATGAATGTGAAGAGTGGCTGCTTAAAGTTGTGGAGGAGTTATGGAGAAGAGCTCACAAAGTCACCATGAGAGCTCGTGGTCACTTGGCTACAAAAGAGGCAAGAGAGGACACTCAAAAACAGAGGAAGAAGGTGCTAAAGTCCCCTTGTAGGTAGTTCATTTGGTTTGAATCATTTCATTTTCTACAATCTCATAGACTATGTCCAACTGCTCACCATTTCTAGGTAGCCTGATTGCGAGAATCATATCTCTCAGTATGTATCCATTTTTATAATTTAGATATTCCTTGGAAAATTTATCTTGTCTAATTCCTCTGTCCAAAAGAGCTTTGTCAAATTCATCATGCTCTATGAGTTATTAAGTTTTTAGTGAAGCCTAGTTTTTAGTCTAATTGAGTGGACAAGTAGCCTGTCTTGAGGCAAAGAGTTGCCAAACCAAAACTACTCCAAATTGAGTGTTTGATAGCTCCTTTGAAAGCTATTAGTGTCTAGTTTGAGTAAATAAAGCTTCAAGTTCATTGTGGTCTTCAATTGGTACTAGTTTTCATAGTTGGAGGGAATCATATAATGATTGAGAGTTTCCTTTGAGAATGTGTATAACTTGTTGATATGTATGGTATAAAGATAACAATGTTTTTTTTAGTTTCTTGTCAACATAAATCAAAAGTCATGTTTTGGATTTGTTATAGTATTGTAATCCGCTTTCTTTCTTTTCAATAAACGAAGCTCAATTTTTTGATCTAATCTTCATGATAACTCGAACTTATTGAGAGTAAAATGAAGGGCATAGCGCCCATGGGAGCCCCTGCAAGAGAGCAAGGATTACGACCACCACATGCTTGAGAGATGACTCTCCTCCCAACCAAATGCCTTTATATATAGCTCTCTCCAGGGGACTGCCTTCTTGGGCAGGTGGATACTAACCATCCAAGTGTCAGCCATGTAACTACATGTGCGCCAAGTGTCCTAGTTAACTCGAGTTAACTCAAGTGGATGCTTCTAGAAGGCTCTAGATCTCTTTGGGCAAAATACTCTCCCCATGTCTCCCATGGGGATTGAACCCAAGATCTCCTCCTTCACATCCTTGAGACTTAACCACTAAGCTAAGTGGATTACTTGTTCACAAGAGCACAAGACCTCCTAGTAAGTCTAAAACCCGAGATCTTTGGTCATACACGCGGATGACCAAACGGTGTCCGATTTCAGATATGTCTGAACTGGCCAGACCCTTGGATCATAGACTTACTTTATTACATTCTTCCCCCCTTGGAAAGTATTTTCGTCCTCGAAAATAGAGCTATATACATACTATAGGCAACCCCCGAGCCTCATGTCCAAAAACTGGAAGAACATGATTATGTTCTAGAACTGGAAGAACATGTCTCATCTCTGTGGTGGTATCCCTGCCCAAATGATTCAAAACACTATGTGGGTTTGCACTTTGATGAACGGGACAAAGTACAAACTAGTGAAGAATAATAAGGGTGGATCTAAACACATCCCTCACCAATTCACAGTTTCTGGATATGCGATCTAGGCACAAACATGTGAACTAGGTGGATTCAAATTACTAGTCCATTTCTGGGCATGACTGGTGCATGGACTTAGTAATGAAGGTGGGATTCTTATCCCTCACAAGACTTTGAGAATTCTTGAGTCACTTGAATTTGTTTTGGAGAACTTGAAGTTTGGTTGTCTCAAACATCTAAGTTAGATGTTTATACAATGGTTTACTTTGATCCAACAGTTACTTGATTTTTTCACCCAACTAGAGGACTACTTGGTCCTAATGAGTTGAAAAAATCCTATGTAAACTGTAAGAGAAAGTTACCATTTTCTTTGAGTCAACCATACTATAACTTGCCCAATACAAATCCATAATGAAATTTGTCCAACTTAGAACACTTTTCTCAAAGACTTTAACTGAAAGTTCTTGGGAATTGTCAATCTAATGAGCAATTCCTAACTTCTTTATTCTAAAGTATAATGGACTCTAGGAAATCATTTATGCTATAACTTGAAGCAAACTCAAATAAATAAGTCCACTTAGACTTATTTTCTTTTGAAGATTGAAAAGGTTCTTGTGCATAACATCTATCTAGGATGTTCAAGTTAGTTATTTTATTCTAACCGGCTAACCCTGGTCTTTTGCAAAAGGAATTAGATACCATATCTGGGCCAATTCCAAAAGATTTGGAAAGCAAAAATAAATAACTAAAACTCTGTATAACCAATTCAAACTTCGAACATACATAAACGTGCTATGAGTCAAAGTCTAGTTGACTCAGGACTTTAACTTCTCAACGATCTATTTCAACAAGGTATTGAAGCATTGTCTTTATCTTTAAGAGAAATAAGCTGGATTCTCAAAAAGATTCAAAACAAATCAAAAACATCATCCAACCACAAGATACTAGTGTGGCAACCAACATCAGTGTGTCGACCCACTGAGGTTCTTCTTTGAGTCAAAAGAGTGAATTTACTAAGTTTCAATAGGAACTTAATACTTGACTTAGTCAATTAAATCTTTAGTTGAAAAGATCAACTCAAAATCAAAGTCCAACTTCTTTCAGAAATTTATCAAATATCTCTGATCAATAACACTTAAGCTTGAAGTGTTTTAAGAAGATCTTGGAAGTTACTTACTTCATATCTTCAGTTTCCTTGATCTTGAAGTCGTCTTGAAGTATCTTGAGATTCTTCTTGAATTTAAACTCCTTCTTTGAAGTTTTAATTCCCTTGAAGATCAAACCGAACTTCAAGATCCAAACGAAGACTAAAAGATAATCATCATCTCACGGTCCGATGTCCCATACCATCTTTCCTACATCAATCTGAGTATAAAATCTGGTGTCCCATACCACCCTATTTTATACTCACATTGACGTGTGAGTGAATTTTATCCTAAAGTCTACAACATCTCTTGATAGAGAACCTTCTAGCTTTAATTCTTGACAAGAATTTCGCAGTTTTAGGCACTATCTCTATCTTGATATTCTAGGTTTTAATCCCTTGACATGATCGTTTCACAGTCTTGTGCTTAACCTTGGGAACTTGAAAACCTTTAATAGAATATCTCCAATCTTTTTTTCTAGGGTTTTCAAATGAAAACCAATCAGAATTCCAAGTACTTGAATTTCTCGAATTCAAGTTCAATTGGTTATTCTTGACCAATTTTGTAGCGACAAGAGCTTTTGTCTTTAGATTCCTTTCTACTAATGCTTTTAGGTACCTATCCTGGCCAGGACTTTTTACAGGAATCTCTCTACTACTTAAGTCTAAGCATCCGCTCATGCTTTCTGGATTTGTACCGAAATCTCTTTAAGGATAGGCAAACGTTTATGTTTTACCTTCCACAGACTTAAGTACCGTTTGCACGGTTGCAGACTACATTTTTGGAATTACTTCACTCTGTTCAGACTTGGAATAGCTTACTTTTTTTTTCACAATTTTCCATTCAATAAATGAACTTGAGTGAATCATTCCTAATGGAATTTTACTGCCAATACTTGGGCAATCTACAAAGTAGTTCTAGTCACACATTCTTTGGACAATCATGGCCAAGTTTGATCAAGTCTGGTTGATACTTGCGACAAAATAAAGACTTATACTCTTTATCTTTAAGATCTCTTAAAATATCTTAAGCTTCTTTGCTTACCTGCAGGATTTTAGAGATCTTTCCCTCAATTTAAGTCCAAGCATTTTCTAATGCTTTTCAGATTCCAAAGCTAAGAATCTTTGATATACCATTAGGTTATATCACTTATTTGGACTTAAATACCAAACCTGGTGGTTAGGATTTGCTGGGAACTACTTGCTAAAAAACTTTTCTTGAAAGATGCTAGTCTCATATCTGGGAACATTTTTCTTTCAAGAACTTGTTGATTCCTTCCAAGGAATCAAGTAATACTAAGCTAATGATTCACCTTGGAATCTTTTGCTTTCCAGTCTAATGATTCATCTTGGAATTTTCTCCTTTACTAGAAAGATCTTCAAAAGAAATTCTAGACTTTTGGATAAGATCAAGACTTAAGGCTTTGCTTGTCCAAAAGATATTCTCATTTGACTAATGAAATAGTTAATTTGACTTTTTCATTAGCTTATCTTTAGGAAATACTTAATTTCCAAAGATTCTTTGCTAGGGTCTCTTATTTAAGCTTTTCTTATCTTAAAGACCACCAAGCATACTTTTCTTATCTTCAGAAAAGTGCTTTAATAAAGTCTCAATGTTTGAAAACTTTGCACAAGCAAATAATGCTTGGAATTGTTTACTTAATCTTATAAAAGATAATCTTGATTTTTATAAGATTCAAGGCTTTACCTCTTGAGTCTAATCTTTTAGGAAAGAACTTGTTTCCTAACTTGTCTTTAGGAAACATCGTGTTTTCCTAAGATAGAAATGAAAATAATTTGAATCATTTCATTAATTGTCATGACTTTAGGAAATTACTTGATTCCTAAAGATCAATTAATGTTTTTCTTGGTTTCTTTTCTTAAGCCTTGAATTAGCTTAAATATAATCAAGAAGTTTCCTTCAAAAGTTTTCACCCTTGCATCATGCCTCGAGATGCATTTTTGGAAACTAACATCTATGAACACTAGAGTTCTAGGGATTCTAGAAGTTCAATACTTCTACTTATTTTCATCAATGTTTGATGAATATTAAAGTATTAAACCTTCCAAAATTTGTTGAACTTACAAGTTCAATTGGTTTGTGTTTCAACAGAAACTTCCCTACTTGGGTGCATGAACATGAACATCCAAAAACAACTAAATCCTCGTTAGTTGCTAAGAATGTCTAGGTTTCTTCCCAAACTTAGACTGAGCATGCACATTGGAAAGTAGCTCTATTTTCTTGGCATCTTAATGACAAGAAAAAATGAATACTTACTTTCAACATGCTTTCTTTTCCTCAAAAAGACTCCTACTAAGTGGTACCAATGTATCACTTTTTGGAAAAAATAGACTAGATACTTAGTTGCATGATGCTCAAGATCCTTGCAACTAGGTAATTTTCTATTTTTTCCACCTAGCTAAGTCAAGTTAGAAAAAGAAAGGAATGAAAGTATACGTGTTCAGCTACTTACCAAAAGATCATGCAAATGCTCATGCATCCAATGCAAGAGAGCAAGGATTACGACCACCACATGCTTGAGAGATGACTCTCCTCCCAACCAAATGCCTCTATATATAGCTCTCTCCAGGGGACTGCCTTCTTGGGCAGGTGGATACTAACCATCCAAGTGTCAGCCATGTAACTACATGTGCGCCAAGTGTCCCAGTTAACTCGAGTTAACTCAAGTGGATGCTTCTAGAAGGCTCTAGATCTCTTTGGGCAAAATACTCTCCCCATGTCTCCCATGGGGATTGAACCCAAGACCTCCTCCTTCACATCCTTGAGACTTAACCACTAAGCTAAGTGGATCACTTGTTCACAAGAGCACAAGACCTCCTAGTAAGTCTAAAACTCGAGATCTTTGGTCATACACACGGATGACCAAACGGTGTCCGATTTCAGATCTGTCTGAACAGGCCAGACCCTTGGATCATAGACTTACTTTATTACAGCCCCCAAATCCCACACTAGCAGAGGTTGAATGTGTAGCACCTACTATGACTACAGAGAGAGCAAAGGCCCACTAATTGTAGAAACTCAGTAAAGAAGACCCTAAGGTGAGACAAAAAGATTTTGCAATGTACCACCCTTGGCACTAGTGATAGAGATCAACAAGAGAACCTAAAGGCAATTGATCCACAAAGGGAGCTCGTTTTCATCTCTTGACATCATGTGCATGAGGCGCATCCTATTGGCACAACCCAAAGTCTTGATCAATGCCCCCCTTCCCAAGGGAAAAAAATAGTTCATCCTCTTACTCTAGCAGTGTTGGGTGTATTCCACTTTATTGGTTGTTAACATAATTATTGGTAATAATCCTTGATGATGAGTTCGACTGTTTTCTACATCTTTGGTATAATTTCACAAAATAGACATGCTTCATGTATGAATAAAATGCCTTTTTAAATAGAAAACCTATTACGTGTAAACATCGGCTTCATAGTACACATATTTAAAGTGAATGTAAATAATGTAATTAAAAACTAAAATCTAAGAAAAATTCACTCTTACTATGAAATTTGAAAGTAATGAATTAAGGTGCAATGTTTGCAGTTCATATAAATCAATGTTCATGCTTTATATGGGACCGAAAAAAAGGATAAATCAATCTTCCTGCTTCATATGGGACTGAATATTTGCTAGTATCATGAAGACTTCATCGATATTTCTCTCTCCATTTTAAGTCATGTTTGTTGACTCTTTCTTATCATATCATAAGGGGACAATGCAAGACACATCTCCTTGTAGAAAAATGCTTTTGAGAGGAAATTTTCTAGAACTATGATAGGGTGAATCGGTGGGGCAAATGTCCAAGCCTTCACATTTGGTTTAGCATGGAAGACAATATGGGCAACCATCACTTGATGAAGCATATGAACCTTAGCTTGTAACCACTTGGTCATTTACTAATGTAAAAGATTAAATCATTGAGAGAATCTTGTAAAAGTCTATAACTCATGGAGTTATAAAGAATTTAAGTGATCACTCTAAATTGAGTGAATAGCTCCTAAATTAGAGGAGTCACTTTTAGTTGGAGCCAAGTTCGAATTCAAATTCAAAACTTGGAAGAAAACTCTTATAAGGAGACATTGTAAAATCTCGCAGTCATGGTGCCTCATTCTTAGCTTAACTCTTGACCATTTGTAGAAGCTGAGTGGCACACACCATAGCCCACTGAGTCCATCATCATTGAGCATCATTACAATTCCAATGATCTTGTACAATCATGATATATAATACATATTGCTCATTGATCATCTCTATCTACTTCTCTACTATGACTACTCAAAATAACCAACTTTCTCTGATCATATCTCAATGAATTCGTAACCACTTTCCATGCTCTATAGCTTGTTGGAACCAGCTTGAAGTGTACCTTGCTTTATCAAAATCTCAATGCATTTGGTTCAGCCATTTGGGACAAATCATCATCGAAGTTCTCACTCATCATCTATTGGTTAGTCCCTAAAAAATCGGGAGTAAGCTTTGGATTGCTAAACTTATTTCTCAGTGCATAGTTTGTCATTTTAGATGCTTCCACTTGTAACCATTAGCTATCTAAGCTAATTGAATTCCCTCAAAATTAATCTTATCAATTTTTACTGTATTGTGAGCATTGAGCAAAGAACAAGCAAGTGTATGGACCAAAATAACAAGTTTTGTGATAGCTATTCTTGAAGTAGTCTATTTTGATTCAATTGTTTCAAGCATCAACTCCAAAGTACATAGGTACCTTCTTGGTGTCATTTGCAAGCTAAAAGGGCCTATTATCAAACTCTAAAGTGTATTAGGGCAGGCACAAAGCAGGTTTTAGCAGTACCACCTCACTTCCTTGAGGTATTCATCCATCTCTTCCAACAGTGGTATCAGAGCAAGTTGAGGTAAAATGGGAGATGGTTTCCCTTCTTTCATTGATAAATTGGATAGGAATAATTATCCAGCATGGTCCTTGATGATGAAGACCTATATACAAGGAAGGAGTCTCTATGGATACATATCAGGAGATGAGGAAACGCCCATATTCAGAAGCAAAGGACAAACCTACAAGAGAGGAGCTAGAAAGACTCAACTCATGGTGTGCCAAAGATGCTTTATCCCGGTCATATCTACTTAACTCAATTTCTCACTTCTTTCTTCCTCATATTAGGAATTGCAAAACATCCCAAGAGACTTGGGACACTCTATCTTCATATTTTTTCCGATACAAGAGGTAGAAAAAATCGATTGTGGATTGAGTTTACTACTCAAAGGAAGCAACCTAAGCAGAATGTTTCAGAGTATGTGACCAAGGTGAAGGATGTGGCTGATCAATTGGCAAGCATAGGAGAGGAGATTAAAGAAGAGGAAATAGTGAGACAAATAATCAATGGCATCAAGGCATATGATAAGTGGGAATCTTTCACAAATGCCATGGATCTTTATATGGATATGCAAATCCCTGATCGTACCACTCTCATGGGACAACTCTTCACCCATGAGGCCAAGCTCAACAAAAAAGGTGAACCATCAAGAGGTAACAATTCTTCTGCCCTATATACAAATAAAGGAAAGACTAAAGATAAAGTAAAGAGTAAGAAAGTTGAAGATGAAGGTACTACTTCTCAAGATAACTATGCAGGGAGAGGTAGGAATTCAAGAGGAAGGGGCAGAGGAGGTAGAAAGGTAGGGGGAGACCTTTCAACTCTTCCCCATGTAATATATGTGGAATGTCTAATCACGCAACAGATGAGTGCTATAGGAACTTCAAGAACTAGAGAGGAAGAGGATTCCAAAGAGGTGGCTACTCAGAGGAAGATTCTACCACAATCAAGGATACAACCATGGCTACAACAACAGTTAAAACAACAATTATCAAGGAGGATACAAATCAAGAAAAGACTTCAACAACCATACAGAGGATCAAGATGATTCTCTTCTCATTATGAACATGACTTCAAAACAAGTTATGAATGATGAGCACCTCTTCTATATTGACTCAAGTTGTTCAAACCATGTAGCGGGCAATGTAGCTCTCCTTTCTAGTCTCGAGGAGCCCAAAGGAAAGCACCAAGTGCAGATAGGTGATGATACCAAGCATTCAATTGTCAAGGTAGGAAACGTCAAAACTTCTGATGGGAATAGGAATATGTTGAGCAGAGTTCTTTATGTACCTACTATCACAAAGAATTTGATGAGTGTTGGACAGATAGTGGAAAAGGGTTTGCAGGTTAGGTTCAATAAATTTGGAGCTTTTGTGGAGAACCCACAACATGGATTCAGAAGAATTTCCAAGGGAGATAAAACAGGTAGATTGTTTACATGTGAGCTTGAGGACACTAGAAACATTGCACTTTATAATTATAAGGATCAAACTTTGTAGAGATATCGCACAAAAGATTAGGGCAGATTGGTAGGAGAACATTGAAGCAGATATGTAGAGATCAATGTGTACTTGGGATACCTAATGTATCCAAGCAACATATGATCTATAAATGTGGTGCATGTCAGTTTGGTAAATCACATAGGTTACCCTTTACAAAGAAAGGCTACATGCACGAGGATTATTTGGAACTTGTCCACGCAGATGTGTGGGGACCAAGCAAGGACCCTTCAATTTCAAGCTCAAGGTACTATGTGTCATTTATTGATTATTTCAATAGGTGAACTATTTTGTATTTCATGAAACATAAGGATGAAGTGTTGAGTTGTTTCAAGAAGTATCTTGCACTTGTGGAAAATCAAACAGGAAAAATCCTAAAGAGGATAAGGTCAAATGGATGAGGTGAGTACTTCTCAAATGAGTTTGATGCATTTTTGCAAGACAGAGGTATCAAAAGGGAGATCACTACTAGATATACTCCTCAGCAAAATGGAGTAGCAGAGAGGTGGAACAAATTGATTGTGGAAGCAGGTAGATCTATGCTAAATGAAAAGAAGTTGCCTAATTACTTGTGGGTAGAGAGTGTTTCTACTGCCACTTATCTTATTAACAGGTTACCCTCTAAGTCCCTTGATGGGATGACCCCCTATGAGGCATGGCATGGTAGGATACCATCACTTGAACATTGTAGAATATTTGGTTGTGTTGCTTATGTGCATGTTCCATCTCAACTCAAAGGTAAGTTAGATCCTAATTAGGTAGAGAAATGCATCTTCATAGGGTATGATATAAATAAAAAAGGATACAGGTTTTATAATCCATCCAACAAAGGATTTATGGTTAGTAAAGATGTTGTGTTTGATGAGAATGATTCTTGGTTTGAAAGTGAATGCAGGAAGGTCAAATTACTATATGACTTGGAAGAAGAATTTCCAAGCCTCACCAAGGAGGAGCCAAGCATAATTGAAGACATCAAATTAGACAATGAGGACACCATAAACTTGGAAGAGTTCAAACCATAGAAATAAAAAGGAAAGATCAAGATGAAGTGGTTGGAGGACATACCTGAGTCATCCAACCAAGCCTTAAGAAGATCACAAAGAGAGAGACTTGGGAGCTAGTACCCAAGAAAGCATCAATGAAGGTAATTGGTTCTACGTGGATTTACAAAATCAAAAGGAACTTAGATGGACTCATAAATAGGTATAAAGCTAGGCTCCTAGCTAAGGGTTTTGCACAAACCCAAGGAATAGATTATGAAGAAAATTTTTCACCTTTGGCTAAGATGCCAACCATTAGGGTATCGGTAAGTGTAGTTGCATCTAGAAATTGGAATATGTATCAACTAGATGTGAAAAATGCTTTTCTCAATGGGTGGATTTGAGAGGAGGTTTACATGGCTCAACCTCCTGGCTACGAAGATCCAAGCAAAGTAAATCATGTATGCAAATTGAACAAAGATCTTTATGGTTTGAAGCAGGCACCTAGGGTATGGAACCATAGGTTAACAACCTACCTTCAAGACCAATGATTCATGATGAGCAAGGAAGATTATTCTCTGTTTATCAAGAGGACTAATTCAAAAATGATATATTTATGTGTATATGCGGATGACATCATTCTTACAAGTAGTGATGCCAATGGCATCAAAAAAATCAAAAACTAGATGATGCAGGTGTGCAAAATCAATCACCTAGGGTTTTTGAAATATTTTCTTGGGCTTGAGTTAGTATAAACTAACTCTGGAATCTACATCACTCAAAGGAAATATGTGCAGGACATGTTGAAGAAGTTCCACTTGGAGAATGCAAAAGTAGCCAGCACCCCTATGGAGGTAAATCAAATTAAGTGCTCATGAAGGTGATTTTCTTGAAGACATTGCAGGTTATCAAAGCATAGTTGGGGGTCTAAACTATGCAACCTTAAAAAGGATTGACATATGTTATTGAGTAAGTGTTCTAAGTCAATTCATGAATAACCTAGAGCACCTCACTTAGAAGGTGCTAAAAGAATTTTGAAGTATCTCATGGGTACTCAAAATCAAGGTCTTTACTTCACATATACATGAGATTTGGATATAAAATTATACTCACTTGCAGATTGTGCAGGATGTAAGGATGATAGAAGAAGCACTTCTAGATATTTATCTTTTGCAGGTGATACACCCATCTCATGGTCTTCTAAGAAGCAACCAACAGTTGCTCTATCTTCAACAGAGGCTAAATACAAAGGATTAGCAAATGCTACACAAGAATCTATTTGGATTAGATTGCTTTGAGATTTAGGACTTCACACTCATTCACCAATGATCTTTGGAGATAACACTAGTTCTTTGCATCTTGCAGCCAACCCCATTTATCATGCAAGAACCAAGCATATAGAAGTGCACTATTACTATGTTAGAGAGAAACTCTTGAGCAAAGAGATTCAATTAGCATATGTATCTACACATATGAAATGTGCTGATTTGTTAACCAAAGCACTTGATGGTACTAAGCTTTGGAGGTTTAAAGCCATGATTGGATTATAGGACATTCAAGAAGCAATGGAAGCCAAGATGTTTGGCTTGAGGGGGAGCTATTGGGGAAAATGTCCAAGCCTTCACATTTGGCTTAGCATGGAAGACAATATGAGAAACTATCACTTGATGAAGCATGTGAACCTTAGCTTGTAACCACTTGGTCATTTATCAATGTAAAAGATTAAATCATTGAGAGAATCTTGTAAAAGTCTATAAGTCGTGGAGTTAGAAAGAATATTAGTTATGAATCTAGATGAGAGAATAACTCCTAAATTAGAGGATTCACAATTAGTTGGATCCAAGTTTGAATTCAAATTCAAAACTTGGGAGAAAACTCTTATAAAGAGACATTGTAAAATCTTGCGGTCATGATGCCTCATTCTGAGCTTAACTCTTGATCGTTTGGAGATGCTGAGTGGCACACACCATAGCCCACTCAGTCCATCATCATTGAGCATCATAACAATGCCAATGATCTTGTACAATCATGTTATATAATTCATATTGCTCATTGATAATCTCTGCCTACTTCGTTGCTATGACTACTTAGAACAGTCAATTGTTTGTGATCTTATCTTAGTGAATTCGCAACCATTTTGCATGATCTATAGCTTGTTGGAACGAGCTTCAAGTCTACTTTGTTCTCTCAAAATCTCAAAGAATTTGGTTCAGCCATTTGGGAAAAATCTTCATGGAAGTGCTCACTGGTCATCTACTCATTAGTTCCTAAAAAATCAGGGGTAAGCTTTGGATTGCTAAACTTATGTCTTAGTGCATAGTTTGTCATTTTAGATTATTCCACTTGCAATCATTAGCTATCTAAGCTAATTGAATTCCCTTAGAAGGAATCTTATCAATTGTTATTGTAGTGTGAGCACTGAGCAAAAGAACTAGTAGGTGTATAGACCAAAATAGCAAGTTTTGTGACACTAGCTATTCTTGCAGTAGTCTGTTTTGATTCAATTGTTTCAAGCATCAACTCCAAAGTACATATGTACTTTCGTGGTGTCATTTGCAAGGTAAAAAGGCCTACTATCGAAGTTTGAAGTGTATTAGGGTAGGTACAAAGTAGGTTTTAGCAGTACCACCTCACTTCCTTGAGGTATCCATCCATCTCTTCCAACATGAATCACACTAAATTTGAAGGAGATAAAAAAGCTTAGTCTATTAATCCATGAATATAGATCCTCATAGAGAAATGATATTATGGTGTGTGAAACATCATAAGGTAAATGCCCACTCATGGAATTAGTTTCACAATACATAAAAAGTAATCGAGGTAAGAAATACCCATTACTTGTAAGATCTTAACTATGAAAATCCAAGCAGGCATAAAAGCCAAAGCTATCCATGTGTAATAAAAAAAGCTGGTGATTTCTTACATGCGGCGTCTTCTCTCTTGTCCTTCCAGGTTTGAGGTATGTCGTTGAGTGCTTTGAAGGCATATACGGAGTAGATTGTTCATGGCCTAATCAAGCGGCAAGAAGCTACAATGATTCGCTATCATTAGGACTTGACTCGAAAGTTTGATTGCGGTTCACAAAGAAGCCCTGCCCCCTGTAGTGAATGACAAGGCTGAATGCCATAGAAGAGGAGCTGGATATGCTTAAATATCAGACAAGCCCAAGAATCATAACTCTTGTCCTCAAGTTTCAACTGCAGCTAAGAAGATGGTATTTCAGGAGAGGATGAGACAAAGCGCAAATACATACGAGCGGTTGCCGCACACTTCCAAGTGGAGCAGGCAGTTTGGGGCAGGCAGTTTGGTTTCGCCATGTGATTGACTGGTAGGCTGCAGACTTTATGTGGATGTGCAAGACCGCTGATTTGAGGTACGGTCAAGAAAGTCAAGTAATTGAGCTCCTCAAGGCTCTCGCATTGATCAGAGAAGTCTTTCCTACATCGTAGAGCATAATGATATGGGCTTATCTAGTGCATTTGTAACGCTGAGAGAGAGAGAGAGAGAGAGAGAGAGAGAGAGAGAGAGAGAGAGAGAGAGAGAGAGGAGACGACTTCGTAGTTCCTGCTAGACGTCCAGCTTCTATTTCCTCGATTTTCTCAGTAGTTACTACCAGTCCGATCCTATCTCTTCGGCTACTCTATTTTCTGCGTTGATCACGTGGATCAGTTGGTGACGAGACAAGATAGCCCTTCTCTACCGAGAGAGAGAGAGAGAGAGATTAGCCACACTTCTGGAAATCATTAGGAAATATGTAAGTTCCCCTTCTGATATACTCTTTGTAGATTCTCAATAGCTCATACTTACCATTGATTCAGGGAAGGAGGCATTCTTGACAAACAATCTAATCTTGAGGTAGATATTTGAAGCCTTGCCTCAATATCTTCAATACCATCCAAGTTTTAGCCCAATTACAAAATAAGGGAGCACCAATAGTTATTGCATCTCAAGAGGGAACGTATTATAAGTAGGCACATGCTCAAAAACCCCCTGTGACCTTCCCCAAGAGATGAGGAGCTGACTCGGACATACATGTTAAAAGTCATTGGATACTCATACACGATGTATGAAAATATGCTCGATATTCCTATCAAGATGCTCCTCAAGATATTGAATATGTTAGAAGTATGCCCTATTAGTTTTCAAGACCTTCAACTACTAGATTTGAATAGAATAGGCTTCAAGATCAATCCTGAATGCTTGGTATTTGAAATCACCCAAGATTGAAGCTTATTGTTTATTATTCACACCTCACGTCCTTACCTTCAAATTATCAACACACTTTCAAAGAGGCATTTAATGTAGGATTTTCCGAGAAGCATAGGGCATTTTCTCATCTAGACATCTCATAGAGCAGGCAAGGTAAATAGAACTAAATAGATCGTACTTTATACATGGGGTATTCACATAGAGGTATCCTCCATGATTCATGAGAAGAAACAATACAAGAAGTAAAAGAAGCAGTCAAACTCATGGATAATGCAAAGAAACTGAATTTCTTACAGCTACACAAGGTTTCCTCAAACATCCCTTAACACAACCTTGCATTAGATGACTATGAAGATTCTTGTCGAGGATGACAAGCTTTAAGAGGGAAGGGGGGGAATGCTGAAAATCTTATATACCAAATTTGCAACCATGAATTTTATAAGGATTTTTCATAGTTTTCTAAGTTAGACCTCCTCTTTCTATAGAGTAGATCAGTTTTACTATATATTTGTTTACGAAAGGAAAGGCTCCTACTATGAAAACTTCATACGATAATAATTTGTGAACAAACATTTAATTTCTAGTCCGTTCTGAATTCTCTAAAGAATATATAAAGTGATACATGAGGAACCAATATAAGAATGCCCATCCCCTCACTTTTAAAGAACTCTTTGCTAGTTACTCAAGTGAACTTCTTGTTTTTCTTGCAAACTTTTTATGCACAATTGAAGCCCACTTGTACATGTGATTTCTACTCGTTCTTTTGTTTTCTTTCTTTTCAATTGTATATTCTATCATAATGCTACTCTTTTGTGTTTATGAGCTCTATCTTGTATGTTTTTCTTGTGGTTATATTTATGTTAGCCCTTTATAGTCAAGATTTACTCTTTGTGTGGTTTTGCTTTGCTTTTTATTTCCATCTTTACTCATAAATATTGTTGGGGATGTAAGGATCATGTGACCTTACCCGTATATTCATATATATACATCATATATAGTGCATTGCCTCAACGGAGATCATTATGTGGGTTTCAAGGCTCTCATGCATGTGTTCACGTCTATCTCTTCTCTCTCTCTCTTCCTCCATCTCCTCCTTGCTCCCCTTGTTCTACACACCAAAGCCCTTCATTGGTATCAGAGCTTATTAAAGGCTAGTGTGCAAGAAGCTTCAATGGAAGCTTAGGTCAAAAGAGGTGAAAGTGCAGGTCGACACTTCATGACAACTGCTCAGTATTTTGGCCATAAATTAAGCTAGAGAGCTTGGATTGATGCATTTTAAAGTTTTGTGCATAGCTGATACAAAGGGCTCCAATTCTCAAAAGGCTGGATAGAACTTGGTTCAGAGTTCTAAAGTGCCAAACATTCAAAAAACCTAGACTGATGTAGAAGACAAATCTACAATCACTTGGACACTAGGCCCATTTTTGGGCTATAATTTGAGATTTAAAAGTCAGATTCAAACGATTTAACTTGATATGCCTTGTTTGGAAAAAAGCCTACAAGTTTCTAGAAGAACATAATTGAACATAATTCAGATTTTGATTGATAGGTCACCGAAAGTGCAAAATACAGAGCTACAATGTTGTAGGTGAAGATGAATCGATAACATATGCTTGTTTTGTATATATCTTGAGCTATAAACCTTCAATTGAGGCGTTCTATATATCATTATGTAGCAAAGAAAAATTTATTGAAGTTTGCTAAAGAGCAAAAATCCAAAGTTAGAGGTTATCATCTTTGAAATAGCAAAAAATAGAGCAACATATTTTCACCACAAGAACCTTAATTGCTTTTGGAGGTTCATTTTGTTGTGGAACTTCTTCGAGAGAGATTTTTTTGGTGTGTGAGCTCTTATTTTTAGATCTTGAAGGCATTGTTCGTGTATGATCACTGTGGTAGCTCCTTTGTATGAGAGTAGAGTATGATCTTGTCATGTATATGGCATGTGAGATGACATTGTGGTATATCGTTTTTTGAGGTTTATGTCATCATGACTTTGATCATGGTATTATCAATGGATGTATAGTGGCATTGTGGTCTATACCTTGTTTATGCCACTTGGTTATGAATTTACTTGCCGGTTGCACACATTTTATGAGAGTTAATTTTGGATCTTGGCTAGTGTTTGTATTCTTGTTTTTTATGTAGGTACATGATCAAGATTGGAGACTTAGTTGCACATCCATTTGTCACCTTGATTGGCTATTATTTTAGCATCATTGATTTGATATCTATTTGCCTGTGCGATTCTTCTCATATATGGATGATGATTCCCACATTGTTATTTTGGTTCTAGAGTCCATTTTACAGAGGAGATGCTACCAAACTCTTATCGATTTTAATGCTGGATAGATGGTCTAGTAGATCCTTTATGCTTTTGAGATAGCTTTGGATCATTAATTATCTCCATTCATTTTTGGACATGGTCAGAGGTTACTCGTGACAAGTTGGACCATCTTGTAGGATTCATAATTGAGTGGGAGGTATATCACCATTGTATTGGCATGTATTGCCATCAGTTTTCGGCATGTATATTTGCCATTATCTTTGATTGGATGAGTGATAGATGGTGATATGTTACTCATTGTTCTTTTGCTAGTGGTTACCTTGTTTGGTTGCTCAATTTCTAGGGGATACTCTATCGAATTTTTCAGAATTTTTCCTATGATTCTTTCACATTTACTTGATCAATTTGGCGACTTTGTGAGCAGGCTTATGCTCATGGTTTTATGTGCATGCTAGATGCATGGTTATGTGACATGTGTTCACATGGCTTCTTCTCCACCGAGATATTTATGATGTGAGTTATGCATATGGATATGCAGGTGTGATCCTATTGAGGATAGAGTATTGTTTCTAGTCTCTTGTTATATTTATAATATAGAGCAATGTGATGATACTCAGCTAGATTTTGATCATTAGTTTGATCTTGGTATTGATGTTGTGCAGCTAGCTCATGTGGAGCATGATGATACACTTGGTGTGGTAGAGGAGGATAGCTCACATGATACACAATGTATGCATACTAGCTCTTAGGGTGCACAGCTAGACACATCCTTGCTTGAGAGGATGCCTGATTTAGATGTTGATGAGTCAACAATCATACAGTCATTCTTGGATTCACCCATGCCAGATGCTGATACAGATATGTCAACACATGCTGGTATTGATGATGGTGCTTTAGATGTCTTGGATATAGGCATGGTTGACATACTTAGGATAGCGAGGATAGAATAGGTTTTCTCGCATTTGGGAGTCTATTGTATGATTTGTTATGCTCAAGACCAAATGTTGTAGGTACTATTGAAGCATTTTCACTTGGACTTGTCAGTCGCTCAATGATTGATGCATGCATAGAGCGAGTGGGAGCTTTGCAGGAACTTCATCAATTCTTGCATCACTCAGATGTGAGTTGGACTCTTATCGATATGGGTCTATAGCAATTTGAGGTGCGTGGATACACTTTGTTTGAGGCAATTGGTGTAGGATGATTGGTATGGGTTGAGATCTGGACTCTTCCTGTACATTAGTGTGTAGTCCTATATCATTCTCTGTATATTTTTCCACTTATGGTCACAATGACCCTTAAGTGGGAGATTTTTGGGGATGTAAGGATCATGTGACCTTACCCCTATACTCATATATATACATCTTATAAAGTGCATTGCCTCAATGGAGATCATAATGTGGGTTTGAGGCTCCCATACATGTGTGCACATCTCTCTTATATACTCTCTCCCTCCATCTCCGCCTTGATC
>CM035433.1:147028017-147255517 GCA_020310875.1 Ceratopteris richardii | reverse complement strand
CGAATGCCATTATTGTCATAAGAAAGGACACATGAAGAAAGACTGTTATGCATTAAAGAATGCTAAAGGTAAAGGACAGAATGTTGATGGGCATGTTAAACAATTACCTGCACCATCTACTTTGACTGTGAAGATTGAAGAAATTAATGCTATTTCTGATGATGATGATGTGTTGACACTTGATAGTACTGTGCCATCTGAGGCACTTATGGCTGATTCTCTTTCCCACACCTGGCTGCTAGATTCTGGTGCTTCTTTCCATGTGACACCACATAGAGAATGGTTCTCTAATTATGCAGCAAAGTCTCTTGGTACCATGAGACTTGGTGACTCTTACCAGTGTGATGTTGTGGGGATTGGAGATGTGGTTGTGCAGTTCATTGATGGTTCAAAATTTACTATGCATAATGTACGCCATGTACCTCAGTTATCATGCAGTTTGATGTCAGTTGGTCAACTTGATGACCTTGGTTACAAGGTGTTCTTCTATGCTCAGTCCTTTCGTATATCAAAGGGCAATATGGTTATTGCAAAAGGAAGCAAAGTTGGCTCACTTTATCCTTTATTTGTATCACAGAAAGAACACTTGTTAGCTGTTACTGAACAGCCTATGGCTTGTATTTGGCATGGTCGTTTGGGCCATATATCTCGTAGTGGAATGGAAAATCTTTCTCGTTCTCGCTACTTACTTGTGTTATCTTTCTCTGATTTTTCATTTTGTGAGCATTGTCAATATGGAAAGCAAACCAGAAATGTGCATAAAACGCACATTGACTCTTCAATTCAGCCTTTAGATCTCGTTCATACAGATGTGTGTGGTCCTATGCCCACTAGGTCCTTAGGTGGTTCTCTTTACTTTGTCACTTTCATAGATAATGCTACTAGAAAATTCTGGGTATATCCTATCAAATCAAAGGATGATGTATTCCCTACTTTCAGAAAATGGCTTGCTTCAGTTGAGACTGAAAAAGGAACTAAGCGTAAGGCTTTACGTTCAGATAATGGGGGTGAGTATACCTCACATGAATTCAGCCTTTTCTGTCAGTCTAGAGGGATTTGTAGAGAGTTTACACCTCCTTATACCCCAGTACAGAATGGTGTAGCTGAGAGGATGAATAGAACTATTCAAGATAGAGTAGTCTCTATGTTGCATCATGCAAACCTCTCACAAGGTTTTTGGGCAGAAGCAGTATTGACTGTAGTTCATGTGATTAACCTTTCACCTAGTATTGCCAAAGGTCTAAAAGTGGCACAAGAGTTATGGACAGGGAAACCACCATATTATGATCATCTTCGAGTTTTTGGGTGTGAAGCATATGTTCATATACCCAAGAATCTTAGACAAAAGTTGGACCATAAGTCAAAGAAATGCATTTTTCTTGGATATGGTCGAGAAGGACAATTTGGATATCGCTTATGGGATCCTGAAACACGGTCAGTGATCAGAAGTAGTGATGTCATTTTTAATGAGTCTAAGATGCATAAACAACCCATTAAGGAGGTTGAAGTGAGAAGAGTGGTGTTTGAGGATACTAGTCCTCCGGTTAGCATGCATAAAAATATTGCACATAGGGATGTTCAAGAGAATGTCCATTCAGATCAGTCTACACATGTTCCTGTTCAGCAACCATTGAGACGTTCTGCACGTGTCTCATATCCACCTGATAGATATGTTCCAGGTTTAGATTTTGTTATGGTAACAAATGCTGGTGAGCCTTCTTGCTACAAAGAGGCTATGCAGACAGAGGATCACGTCAAGTGGGAGCGTGCCATGAAGAGTGAGCTAGATTGTATTCACAAGAATGGTACTTGGGACTTAGTACCTTTGCCAAAGGGCAGGAAACCTTTACCATGTAAATGGGTATATAAGCTGAAATTCACATTAGATAGTGCTTCTCCAAAATATAAAGCACGACTTGTTGCAAAGGGTTTTAAGCAACAACATGGTGTTGATTTTGAGGAAATCTTCTCTCCAGTGGTCAAGATGACTACTTTGCACATGTTGCTTGGATTCGTTGCAATGGAGGACTTAGAGCTATTCCAAATGGATGTGAAAACAACTTTCTTGCATGGAGATCTTACAGATGAGATCTATATGGAACAACCAGAGGGTTATGTAGTTCCTGGCAAGGAAAGTCTAGTTTGTAAGCTCAAGAAGAGCTTGTATGGACTTAAACAGTCTCCTAGACAATGGTACCAGAAGTTTGATGCTTTTATGAAGTCCCAAGGCTATTCTCGGAGCAATGAGGATCATTGTCTCTACACAAAGAGATGCTCTGATGGCAGCTCGATATGCTTGATACTTTACGTCGATGATATGTTGATTGCTGGGAAGTCCTCTTATGATTTGTCAATTCTCAAAAAAAAGTTGAGTCAGACATTTGATATGAAGGATTTGGGGGATACCAAACATATTCTTGGCATGCGCATTACCCGTGATAGGAGTAAAAGATGCATATACTTGTCTCAAAGTGAGTACATATCCAAAGTACTTCACCGGTTCAATATGCAGGGTGGTAAGGCATTGAGTACACCTTTACCCACATATGTGAAATTGAGCAAGGATGACTGCCCCAAATCAGATGAGGAAAAGGAATTCATGACCAAAATTCCTTATCAGTCTGATGTTGGTAGTCTCATGTACGCTATGGTAGCTACGAGACCAGACATTGCATTTGCAATGGGAGTTGTGAGCAGATATATGTCTAATCCTGGCAAGAAACATTAGGAAGTGGTCAAGATGATTTTGAGATATCTGACTTGCACTAAGGACAAGTGTCTATGCTTAGGTAGAGGGAAAGCATCCATTATTGGTTACACAGATTCTGACTATGCTGGTTGTGTAGACAATCGTAAGTCTACATCAAGGTACATTTTTCATTTTGTTGGAGGTGCTATCTCTTGGAGATCCCGTCTTCAAGAATGTACAGCTGTTTCCACCACAAAAGCAAAGTATGTTGTAGCAAGGGAGGCCTGTAAGGAAGCATTGTGGCTTTCTCGTCTTGCTTGTGATATGGGTTTACCTCAGCATGTACCTCACTTGCTCAGTGATAGTCAGAGTGCCATTGCTTTGGCCAAGAATCCGGTCTATCATGCAAAGACCAAGCACATTGAGGTGAGGTATCACTTCATTAGAGATTGCTTAGCCACTGAACGCATTGTTCTTGAGAAGGTTCACACTCGAGATAATGCTACAGATGCTTTGACTAAAGCTCTACCACAGGATAGCTTTCGACACTGTTGTCACTTGATGGGGGTTACTTGATTCTTGATCTTACGCAGTCACTTGTATACTGTGTAACATGCCCATCAGGTGGGAGGTATAGTTTGTATACTTACACTCAGGTATTCTTTATCATTCTTTATTTTTCTCCATAGTTACTTTGGCCATATTGGCCTTTAGTGGGAGATTGTTACAGTTAGTGTCCATGTGAAAGGCCAAATGGCCACCGGACACTTCTTTGTATATGTTCTTTAATAAAACATATAGTGGCCTGGTCAGTCACCGACTGTAAGTTCGACCACATTTGTAAGACCTAAGAAGTCTGTCTTCGTGCTTCCTGTGTACTGTGTTTTCTGCGTATTCTACAGCCTCTTTTGCGGAGTGTTGTGTGCGGCCTCAGGAGCTCGGTTTTCTACTCCGAGCATATCGTCGTGGAGCGCTCGAGAAGGAGAGCGCACTGTGGTGCATCGCCATCGAAACACTACACCCTTCCCCCTCCTTTCTACCCTTCCATTACCCTCCTTTGCTTTTCCCTGCAAACCATTCCACTTTTGGGTTCTTCTCTCGTGCTTGTTCTCTCCTGCTTCTAGTGGACTTGGTAGCTGTCAGGTGTCCTTTTTCAGGATCTTGCAGCACAAGTATTATGGTGTCCTATCTCCTCAGAGTTTTGGCTATAGCTCTCCGAGACAGAGAGCACATTAGGTGGTGGGCAACTGTTGAGCCCATAAAATTCATATTGGTCAAAGTCAACTACAGTCAAAGTCAACCATAGTCAAAGACAACCACAATCAAAGTCAAATTGGTCAAAGTCAACATGGTCAAGGTCAAAGTCAACATGAGCAAAGTCAAAGTGTTCAAAGCATAGGTGTCAAGGTGCACAGGTAGTGCACAATTAATTGTCCACAAAGGGTAAATTGGAGAAGGTGGGTTGCAGGTTGCAGAGGTATTTCTCTAATTTCCCTAAGGCTCAAAGTGTTTTTAAAGTGTTTTGGGAAGGTTCAGGTGAACCCTCTCTTAAGTGCACAAGTGAAGACTTAAAAGGAAAATGTGAAGGTATGTGAAGCGGCAGCGTACGCAGAAGTGAAAGTAGCCCCCCAATTAAAATTTTTTTGTTGTGTTTTTACCCTAAAGTCATTACAGGACAAAACAGGGATTGGTTGGTTGCCACTTGTGAAGACAATCTTGGGATATCAAAGTGAGCACCAAGATACTCTTGCAATTAGGAGCGTACGTGAATCGACACACTCAAATCAAGGCAAGGACTATTCTTGGACTATTCTAAGAATAAGCAAGAGTGAGCATAGTCTAAGCAAGGCAAGAGAGAGAAGTGAAAGAGACACACAGTGTGCGATGCAGAGAAGTGAAGTGCAAGGTGTGCATGAAGAGTGACTAAGAAGTGTACAGAGAAGTGTTAAGCTATTCCCCCAAGGATCCCAAGGTCACATTGCAGTGTGTGCGTGCCGACAGAAGGTGTCCAATCCCTCCCCCTTATTGGAAGCTTGGTGCAAGGTGTGCACAAGTGCAGGCTTGGAGAAGGTGGAGGTCTGGTGCAAAGGAGGCCGACAGCAACTAGACCTTGGGTATTTGGTATTTTGTAATTGTGCACTCTGTGGGATTTTGCACAGAAGCATTGGATTGTATTGTGCATCACCATTGTATTTGTCTTATTATAATCAATCAACATAGGCTTCCAGTGTGTATCTTTCTTCTTGTCTTTCCCTTTTCTCCTACAAACACTCAAATCCCTTCTTGTCCAAGAATCCCCCAACAGGTATGATTGGTCAAGCCACAAATTTTGCAAAGTGAAGAATTGTATGTTCTCCCCCTGCCTTGCTTTCCTCCTCTCCACCTTCCTCTAGTACCTCTTCCTCTACCTGTGAAATTCACTTGAGAGGTACTTGCATCTTCTTCCTTCTTCTTACCTTTGTCTTTATCTTTACTCTTACGTTTATCTGTGTAAAGGGAAGAAGATTGATTACCTCTAAAAGTATCTCCATTCTTGTTGAGCTTTGTCTCATTTGCGAAGAGTTGCCCCATCAATGTATTGAGGTCAGGTATCTGCATGTCCATATATAGATCCATTGTTGTGGTAAAAGACTCCCGTTTGTCATTAGCCTTGATGCCATTTATGATCTGCCTTACTATCTGCTCCTCTTTTATCTTCTTCAATACTCCCAAGTTGATTAGCTACATTGTATAACCTCTTAACCCGATGGGAAAAGTTATCTGCAGATAATTATGTTCTTCCCAAACTTCCCGAAATCAGTTCACTTGCCTTACTTCAACTCACTAAATGGTACGTGAATGTACTACCGAGTATCTTTGCTCTCATGCTCCCGTGCCACTTATTTCAAAGTTCCTCTCATTCCCCTTACTCTTTCTCTTATTCTTAGTTCCTCCCTCTCACTCACTCACATACTCCTATGCCCACATACGCACATATCCCACTTCTTTTCTTTCTTTGTTTCACTCAAACCCATATTATCCCTTCCTCGCTTACTCTCACATACATTCACACCCCCATGCACACATCCACATATACACACCAGCTCACTCTCTTCTTTCACTTCCCCTTCCTACCTCACTCTTGCTTTTGCACTCGACCATGCAGACACCCACACTTTTGCACACACACATTCACATACACCCCACACTCAATTTCTAACAGGCACTTCTACTTTCTTATGCACTTTCACCTCTTCCTCTACCTTGCCAATGGGCTGAACCTCAACCCCTTCCAGCTACTCCCCCACCTTTGCTGTGGTTGACATTATTAGAATCCCATGTAGGTGACACTCTCTTATCAAGTGATGGAGGCTGTTGAAACTCGCATCTTTGGAAATGGTACACAATTAAATCACTTGGCCTATCAGTTTGTCTCATCACATAGAGCTTTTGAATCCTCCCTTCTATTTAAGGACTTGTGGAAATCGATCGCATTCATCTTTTGGTTCACCGGCCACCCCCCGGTCTACAACCCACATATTTTTTAATATGTCATGGACGTATGCAAATATATGCAACACACTACTTCAAAGAAAATTACTCCCCAATTTCAGTTTTTTTTCCTCGATACCACACATAATCCTTTACATATAGATCATTGCATCTTGTGTGCTCTCTATGGAGTTCGTGCCTTAAGTGTTATGCATAAAAAGTGGTTGCACTCCTGAGAGTTGAGACCATAGTCACAGAACAGACTATAACAGTAGATACCAGAGTTCACGTGTAAACTTGGACTTAAAACCACACAAATTAACAAGAAAATAGGAAACGAAATCATTGACATTGGTTTTCTCAGCATTCACTTCATATCCACCAAGTTCAAAAACACATAAATTCAGAGTCGCCCCCTCTGTACGCATAAATGGATTTTCCCATTACTTTCGATCCAATTTTTTTTGTTTCAGATGTTGAGAACTTCAACACTTGCAGCGTCTGCACATCATACTTTTGACAACCAATAACAAATAATCATGTGCAAAGAAAAACATAGCATTCTTATCTGCATAGGAACTTGAGGTTGATACCTTTGCAACTTGCGATTTTCCACACCTTCAGCGTTCAGGAGCAATATCTTCACCAGTTAGTATCCACTTTAGTGGTCACGTTTAGGAGCAAAATTTATCCTTCACTAGAAATCTGCACTTCAACATCCCATCCATTGGGGAGAAAGAAATCGTTGATCGGTCCTCTAGGCCATTTGCATGCATGATGAAAAGTTTGCAAAGTTTTTTCTTCCTGAATTTGTTCACATCCTTGCATTCCTCTATGCCGCCCAATTTCCCCTTTTTTCCTTCTATACGGTTTAGTAAGTAGCTTCATCTGCGTGCGACAACATTTGTCCATATGACTGTAACATTGTTACTTTTATGCCCAATCAGAGGACTTCACTGTATTCCTCTTCTTGCTTCTGTGACCCACTGCACAATGAGTTCTCCCACCTAGATTCTCTTTGGGAGAGCCACATGGAGAAAGTTCTGCAACGATCTTCTCAGGATATTGTTCGAGTAATCATTACAATACCAAGAAGCTCATCATGCACAACCTCAAGAAAACTTCTTCAATTTTTATCACATGAGCATGTAGCTCCTCGTCATTCTCCTTCCGATATCATTTTCATTCCCTTCATAGTTTTGCATTCTAGAAGAGCACGTGGGGGAGAACCTCTACTATGTGTCTCAGGCCTCCTCGCAACACATGAATATCCCTACTTCCCCTGGCTTGCTGCTTCGCGAGCGCATCCGCACATACCATAAAGAAAAAACAAGACGAACACTTCCCCCCCAAGAAGTTGCGACACACCTCCTAGAAAACCCTCAGAAAACTTCAGCAAAAAACTCCAGCACTCCTCTGAAAACACCCAAACATCCCTCTCTCCCCGAATTGGAAGAAGAAGCCCCCATGACCCCGAATACCCCTTTTCTCAATGCAGTCGGCCTTCTCTGATGACTTCCGATAGTGAATGAGCATAACCTTCCCCTCACAGCCCGTATGCCTTCCTTCCGGCTGCCCTCGTGCACACGTAAAATCCCAAAAACAAAAACAACAAAAAAGATCCAGCTCCCGTGTGTGTATTGATGAGCACTCCCCCTTTTTCTCAAGAAAGATTTCCTTGCATGTGTTCTGTCCTCCAAATTCCCCTCCCCTTGTAGGTATATCAATGCAGCATAACCCCTTTTGATGCCCGCCATGCAGTTGTGTAAGAAAGTTTACCATGAAGAGGAAATACAAACTCCACAGCCCTCGCCCCTCATCTTCTGACATCCAAGAGAGATTGTAGAGAAGTAATGTTCATGACTTGCATCAAAAACAAAAGATCACGTGATCACAAATATATTGAGGCCACAATATGCATGTGGCGCATACCACAAAACATCATGGTACTCCCAAGATAAAACAACAAAACATCCAAGTGAGACACACAACATTGGCATCTGACATTGGTGAACCTTCTTATCAGACATCCAACTCTCATTATCAACACATCACATGGGTACCGGGTTGCCATTGCTCCATAATAATAGGCTCTATTTTCATATCTTCATTTGAAATCCGAATGCGTACAGAAACCCTTGGCTAGACGTGCCCACTTTTACACCAACTCTCATTTGACAATCATCTCCATGCTAACATATGCACACATATTTATCAATGTAGAATACTTAATCATCCTCATATGGGGGATCTTTTCTTTGTCCTCTACATCAAAAGTCATACTAGTAGACCACCGTCTTCACACAAATCCTCCTGTAACATACATCCTTCATCTTGGTCACATAGTCAACTACACTTTGCTTTGGTTGCTTCTTCAAGGTTGCAAACTCCATCCAAAGCTGGTGAGAAATATGAAGATAGTGATGGTGTAATTCAAAAGCCTACACATTTGGCTTGATGGATACATTGAAGCAAATGCACATATGGAGAAGCATAGGAACTATTGTTAGTAGTTAATTACTACTTTACCTTCTTTGTAAAAGTCAAATTGACTTGGAATCTTTGTAAACACCTACCAAAAAAGATTCGTGGAAAAATTTTAGCTTTGATTGATAGAATATCTCCTAGAATATAGAAGCTTGATCATAGGGAGCCAAAAGTTTGAATTTGAATTCAAATTCTTACTCACTCTCTATAAAAGTGGTCATGAAAAAGTCACGGTTAGAACTCATCATTCCCGAGCTTCTCATTACTGATTTTGAGTGTGTGTGAGGCCTACACTCTAGCCCACACCTATCTACACCATTTGGCAATGACATTCATGCCAATGGTGTTGTATACAAGTGTTCATTAATACATACATTCTCATTGTTCATTTCTGAGTTCTCTGTTATACTACTTGAAAGTCTCTCAACTTGTGGAGTGCATATCTCACTAATTTCTCGACCAAATTCAAAGATCTAAAGCTTGTTGGAACCGGCTTGAAGCTTTCTACATGCTATCAAAATTTGAAGAGATTCTTTTCAGCCATTTCAAAGAAAAACCCGTTAAGGTGATCACTGGTCATTATCTGCTACAGTCCTAAAAGTCGGGGGTAAAGTTTATTTTGCTAAAGTGATTTCTATGAGCATAGTTAGTCTTTTTACATCATTCCACTTGGAATAGTTAGCTTACAAAGCTAATTAGACACGCCTAAAAGGAATTTTTCCAATTTCTACTGTGCTGGTCATACTGAGCAAAAGATCCAGTAGGTATCAAGACATAAATACAAGGTTTTCTTGAGATCTTGAAGTCCAAAGTTATCTGTTTTGATTTAATCCTTACACACATCATTTCCAAAGTACATAGGCCATTTTATGGTGTCATTGGAAAGATAAGGAGGTCAAATTATCAAGTCTAAAGCATCAGCGGGCTGGTACAAAGCAGGTTTTGGCAATACCTACTCAATCTCTTGGAGTGTCCATCCATCTTTCCCAACAGTGGTATCAGAGCAAACTAAGGTAAAATGGGAGATGGTTTTCCTTCATTTATTGATAAATTAGACAGGAACAACTATCAGGCATGGTCTCTAAGAATGAAGAACTACCTACAAGGAAGGAGTCTCTTTGGATACATCTCAGGAGATGAGGAATTGCCCTCATTCAAAACAAGAGGATTGCCAACCAAGGAAGAACATGAAAAGCTCAACACATGGTGTGCAAAGGATGCATTGGAAAGGTCTTATTTACTCAACCCCATCTTTGATTTTCTTTTGCCACACATTACGAACTGTAAGACATCCCAAGAGACTTGGGAAACCTTGTCATCTTATTTCTCCTCCAACACAAGGGCCAGAAAAAATCAGTTGTGGATTGAATTCACCACATTAAGGAAGCAACCTAAGCAAGCTGTTTCAGAGTTTGTGACCAAGATTAAAGATATAGCTGATCAATTAGCAAGCATAGGAGAAGAGATTGAAGAAGAGCAGATTGTAAGGCAAGTGATCAATGGGATCAAAGCTGATGAAAAATGGGAAAGCTTCACCACTCCCATCGACCTTTACATGGACATGCAAATTCTAGATCTTACAACTCTCATGGGATAATTGTTCACACATGAAGCCAAGCTCAACAAGAATGGAGATGCATCCAAAGGTAATACTTCCTCTGCTCTATATACTGATAAAAAGTATAAAGATAAAGGCAAGAACAAGAAGGTAGAAGATGAAGGCTCTAACTCCCAAGCAAATCTATGCAGGAAGAGGTAGATCATCAAGAGGAAGGGGCAGAGGAGGTAAGCAAGGTAGGGGGAGATCCTATAACTCCTCACCATGCAACATTTGTGGTTTATCAAATCATACCACAGATGAGTGTTTCAGGAATTACAAGAATCAGAGAGGAAGAGGATACCAAAGAGGTGGATACTCACAGTCAAGAGGTAGATTCTGCAACAGCGTAACGACTGGAAATACTCATGAATGAATGACTCTCCTCCCAACCTTATGCCTGTATATATAGCTGCTTGAACTAATGAGGACCACAAATGTAACTAGAGTCCTCAAGTGCATGTGCAATCTCCTCCACTCCTTTCATATCCACCACTAGAGTCTATTAGTGGCTGGAGTGATCTCGACCACTACTTTAGTACCTTCCACTAGAGTCCACTAGTGGTTGTTGTACTCACCTCTTGAGTTAAGTCCACTGGACTCAAGTTAACTCACGTTAACTTGAGTTAGAAGGCTCTAGAGCTCTTTGGGCAAAACTCTCTTCCCATGCTCCCCATGGGAGTTGAACCCAAGACCTCCTACTTCACAACCATGAGACTTAACCACTAGGCTAAGTGGATTACTTGAATATGAGAGCACATGACTTATGCTTGAGTCTACTCTTGAGATCTTTGGTCCTAGAGACGAGTGACCAAACGGTATCCAATTTCAGATCTGTCTGAAGCCGTCGGATCCCTAGACCATAGACTTATTGCTCCCCATGGGAGTTGAACCCAAGACCTCCTCCTTCACAACCATGAGACTTAACCACTAGGCTAAGTGGATTACTTGAATATGAGAGCACATGACTTATGCTTGAGTCTACTCTTGAGATCTTTGGTCCTAGAGACGAGTGACCAAACGGTATCCAATTTCAGATCTGTCTGAAGCCGTCGGATCCCTAGACCATAGACTTACTTTATTACATTCTTCCCCCTTGGGAAAGATTTTCGTCCTCGAAAATAAAGCTATATATATAACTGTAGGCAACCCCCGAGCCTCATGTTCTAAACTTGAAGAACATGCATTCATTCAATCAGGTTATTTACTTAGAAGCTTGAAAGTAAAAACCTTCTTTAGTTGGGACCAACTTAAAACTTGAAAGCTGGAAAACGTCGTTGGATTGTGGAAGCTTTTTCCCATGTTGAATTTTCTTCAGTTCCATCCTTCCATTTTACTAAGCACTCTTCATACAAGTGGCTTCTTGTACGTTTATCTCGGGTGCGAAGTATCCTTTCAGGTTCATGAGGAACTGTTTCATTTGCTGGAATAGGAAGTATAACTTGTTGTCCAACTAGATTATCTGAATCTGTTAGACTCTTCCTAAGTCGACTAACATGGAACACTGGATGAATCCAACTATCATCTGGAAGTTGTAGTTCATAAGCCCACAAACCAACTTTCTTGGTGATTGGAAAAGGACCGCAATACCTAGGTGACAACTTGGCACATTGACCAGTCTTGAATTTTTCCGATCTTTCAGGAATACGAAGATAAACTTGATCACCAACCTGAAAACTAACATCTCTACGCTTCGGATCGGCATAAGCCTTTGCACGATCTTGAGCTTTCTTTAGGTTTTCTTTAGCTAACTTGAGCTTAAAGTTCATGTCTTGAAGGAACTCTTGAGCTGCTTGAACTCGTTCATTATGAAGTCCTACTGCATAAGGAGATCTAGGCTGGAAACCATACATCAACATGAATGGGCTAAATTCAGTTGATGAATTCTTGGCACTATTATAGGCAAATTCAGCTAATGGAAGATAATCTTCCCAGTCAGTCTGTTTGGAAGTAACATAAGCTCTAAGTATGTCTTCCAATATCTGATTGACTTTCTCTGTCTGTCCATCCGTCTGGGGATGTTCAGCTGTACTTAAACTTAGTTTAGTTTCAAGTCTACTAAAGACTGCTCGCCAAAAATGACTTGTAAATCGAGCATCTCTATCAGAAACTATGTCTACTGGAAGACCATAGAGTCTATAAAGTTGATTTACAAATATTTTTGCAAGTTCTGGAGTCTTATAAGTAGTCTTGACTGGAATAAACTGAGCAAGTTTTGTCAATCGATCAACTACAACCCAAACTGAATCAAAGCCCTTCTGAGTGCGGGGTAATCCAGAAATGAAATCCAGGGAAATACTTTCCCACTTTCCTTTGGGAATTTCCAATGGATGCAGCAATCCTCCAACTTTAAGTCGTTCAAATTTATTTACTTGACATTTATGGCACTTAGATACATAGTTTTGCACATCTCGATGTAAACTAGGCCAATAAAAATGTCTTTTTACTAACTCATAGGTTCTGTTAATACCAGGATGTCCTGCACTTGGAGCATCATGGCATTCGAAAAGTACTTGATTTCGTATGTCCAAGGTACTTGGAACACAAACCTTACCTTTATAAAGCAAATATTCATCTTGGAGAGAATAGTGTTTAAACTTTCTTTCAGAAGTACTTGCTTCATTTTGTTCAGCTTGCTCAGCTGCTTTCCAAGCTTGACTGTAGCTTGGATCTTCTTTGCAGCTTCCTTTCAAAGTTGAAATAAATTCACTTTGAATTTGCACAAAACTTAGGTTGTTCAGCATAGGCATCCGACTTAAGGCGTCTGCCACTGCATTGAACTTTCCTTTTCTATACCTGAGTTCGTAATCGAACTCTTGCAACTGCTCGGCTCACCTCGCTTTTCTACCTCTTAGATCAGGTTGGTTTGCAAACCACTTTATGCTCTCTTGATCAAAAACTATGGTCAGCTTTGATCCATATAGATAATGGCGCCATTTCTTCAGAGCATTGATAATAGCGAACATCTCTCGCTCATAGGTAGAGTAATTTTGCTGAGCAGGACTTAGCTTTCTACTCTCGAAAGCTATTGGTCGACCATCTTGGCTTAGTACTGCTCCTACTGCAGATGAACTTGCATCTGTCTCTAATTGGAAAGGCTTGTTCGGATCTACAATTTGTAGAACCGGGGCCGAAGCTAAAGCAAGTTTCAGTTCTTGAAAACTCTTTGCTTGCTCTTCTTTCCAATTTAACTTCTGATGCTTCCCTTTGAGTTGATCAGTCAAAGGTACTGCAATCTTGGCATATCTAGCCACAAACTTCCGATAATATCCTGCCAATCCGAGAAAACTTTGTAATTCTCGAACCGTCTTGGGCTCAGGCCATTCAAGAATCGCTTGGACCTTTTCAGGGTCAACTTTGATTCCTTCCGCGGAAATAATATGACCTAAATACTTTACTTCTGGGGTAAAGAATTCACATTTTGACTCTTTACCGTAAAGTTTATTATCGCGAAGAAGTTGAAAAACTTTTTTCAAGTGCTCTAAGTGACTTTCATGATCTTTACTGTAGATCAGAATATCATCGAGAAAATCTACAACAAATTTTCCCAGATACGGCTTCAGCACTTGATTCATCAAAGTCATAAATGTTGCGGGTGCATAATCTGAACCTTCTTTGCACTAGAACTTGCATCCAAGTCCAAAGAGTGAATCAGATTAATTTGCTGCTTACCCTTTCTTTCTCTTCCGACTGGACAGGCACGGCTTCGATGTCCAGGCTTGAGACATTTAAAGCACAAATTTTCTTTTTGCGCTTTATCATGATCTTCTGGAGAAAGGATGTGTCTAAAAATACGAGGTTTCTTAGACACTCTTTCATTAGATCTAGTCCCTTTGCCCTTACGCTTAAAGTTATTCTTCTAGGAATAACTGCTTTCCTGCGGGACATCCAAACGTGAATTGTCCTCATAAATCTGTGCGACCTTAATCGCCTCTTCAAGGGATTTAGGCGCATGCCTCTTAACTTCACTTCGAATTCGCTGGTTAAGTCCTCTGACAAAACCGCGAAGTCGATGGAAGTCATCTAAATTCTTTAACTTCAGAATTACATCTCTGTATTCTGAAATATACACCAATAGCGGTCTACCCTTCTGCTGAATTTTATCCCAAGCTTCCCAATTGCGTTCCTCCTCATTCTCGGGGAGAAACTCTTTCTTGAAAAGATGGGAAAATTCATTCCAAGTGGTGGGTTTCTTGTGAGTCTCAGAGAGACTCATCCACCATGTATAAGCTTTCGGTCCTAGCGACAAACTGGCTTCTACTACTCTCACATGATCCGGGGTATGTTTGAGTTCATGGACATCTTTCCATTTCTCTAAGAAAGTCAAAACCGCGTCCTTATTCCTATCCTTATCCTCTCCAGAGAAATAAGGAGGACGGATCTCCTTTCCCAAGGAAAGATCCACAGGGCGGTTATGAGTTTCTAACATACCTACCGAAGCAACGCACAAGGGAGTAGAAGACGCTAGACTCAAACGGCTCATACTTCCCGCTAAAGGAAACATGTCTATTTGGGGAGAGGATAATCCCTTATCCTTTTCCATCCTAACAGACATTGGTGAAGTTGCGATCGTATCTGTGTGACTACCTAAAATAGTCTTACTGAAATCCTTAGGCGTCTGAAGTAAGTTCAGAATGGCCTTAAGGTGATCCTGGATTCCATCAACAGATTGACGGAGTACTGCAACCTCATCCAGAACACTGGACAACCGTCCAAGCTTTTGCTCAACTAGCAACATCCTACTCTCCATATCTTTCCCCTCGTTTAGAGTAGTGATTGTTTCCCCTTTACTCGCAAATTCCTCAACGTCTAATGCTACAATCGTCGCTGATTCTATTTTAGATGCATCAGACGCATGACTAGTATTTGAAACCATAGGTGCAGATGAATGCAATGCACGTGCAACTATTGGTGGTTTAGGCATGAATGAGGATGTTACTAAAATAGGAGCAGAAACAAACACTGACGTACTAGTAGTACTCGTAAGCGAAACGTGACTAGAAGTCCCCTCCATCGCACACAAAGCGTTATTAAACTTACTAAGTATTCCTAACGCAAGTGGTGTGTGCAACAAAATCAAAAGAGCTATGCAAGAATATCACAAGAAATAGTCCCTGATGATTTGGTCCGTTGAGGTCGACTTGATTCTAGCCGAGAGTGCTAGAATTATGACGAAGATAGGCCTCCGGATCTTCACTCCACAGCTCCACTTCCTTCAAGCTTTGCTCAATCTTTGGTTCTCCTTGTTTGTTTCTTTGGCTAAAAGCAAAATAATCCTCTGGTTCCAGGCTGCAAGAACTGATTTGGCTCCTTGGATGGTTGAGAGAACTTGCTTCCTTGGATGGAGAGAATTTGGCTTGCACTTCAGCTCTGATCACTGTTTTAGTAAGATTTCTTCTGCAATAGATGATAAGGAAAACGCCTTGGCGCCTTGGTCAAAGCAATCGGCTCTTAAACTGTGCACGCGGGTTCGATTCCCACAGACGGCGCAGCGCGTGAAGCTCTTTTTTTGTTTCTCTTTTTGGCTCCTAATTGTAGCCTTCTACAGCGCCAAGCAACGAAGAATGTTATGCGGGAGGACCATACGCACACGACGGTTTGGTCTTGTGGGTAGAGCAGCAGCCTCCAAACGGAGGGGCGCGGGTTCAAATCCTGTATGGCTCACAGTAGAGGTTGTTGAAGCCTTTGGTAATCGACTCCTTAGCTTCTCTTTTGTCTGCGCCCGCAAAGAGAGTGACGCCCGCCCGCAAACAGAACGACGATTCGGGACGAAGCTTCAAGATAATGGCGAGCAGGAATCTAGTCACCTTGAGAGAAGTATGCACACATGGATTTATGAGCAAGATGATGAGGATAAGAGCTATGGAGAGAATGAAGCTCTGATACCAATGCAACAGCGTAACGACTGGAAATACTCATGAATGAATGACTCTCCTCCCAACCTTATGCCTGTATATATAGCTGCTTGAACTAATGAGGACCACAAATGTAACTAGAGTCCTCAAGTGCATGTGCAATCTCCTCCACTCCTTTCATATCCACCACTAGAGTCTATTAGTGGCTGGAGTGATCTCGACCACTACTTTAGTACCTTCCACTAGAGTCCACTAGTGGTTGTTGTACTCACCTCTTGAGTTAAGTCCACTGGACTCAAGTTAACTCACGTTAACTTGAGTTAGAAGGCTCTAGAGCTCTTTGGGCAAAACTCTCTTCCCATGCTCCCCATGGGAGTTGAACCCAAGACCTCCTCCTTCACAACCATGAGACTTAACCACTAGGCTAAGTGGATTACTTGAATATGAGAGCACATGACTTATGCTTGAGTCTACTCTTGAGATCTTTGGTCCTAGAGACGAGTGACCAAACGGTATCCAATTTCAGATCTGTCTGAAGCCATCGGATCCCTAGACCATAGACTTACTTTATTACAGATTCAACCATCACCAAGGCTACAACAACAACTACAACAACAATTACAACAACAACTACAATGGCAACTACCAAGGAGGATTCAAATCCAGAAAGGACTACAACAAGTATACAGAAGAGCAAGATGACTCTCTTCTGATCATGAACATGACTTCAAAACCAGGTACAAATGATGACCACTTATTCTACATTGACTCAGGATGCTCAAATCATGTGGCTGGCAATGTAGCACTACTCTCTGATCTTGAGGAACCAAAAGGTAAGCACCAAGTACAAACAGGTGATGACACCAAGCACTCAGTAGTTAAAGTTGGAAATGTTAAGACGTGAAGGAAATCAAAACTTGTTGAGTAGGGTACTCTATGTACCAACCATTACCAAAAAGCTGATGAGTGTTGGACAGATTGTGGAGAAAGGTTTGCAAGTCAGATTCAATCAATTTGAAGCATTTGTGGAGGATCCTAAGCAAGGGTTCAAGAGAATTGCTAAAGGAGAAAAATCAGGTAGACTTTTTACTTTTGAGCTAGAAGACACAAAGAATATTGCACTATACAGTTATAAGGATCAAACACTTTCAGAGCTTGAGATTTGGCACAAAAGATTAGGGCATGTAGGAGAAAGAACCTTGAAACAGATATGCAGGGATCAATGTGTTATTGGAATACCCAATGTTTCCAAACAACACATGATATATAAATGTAGTGCCTCTCAATTTGGGAAGTCTCACAGGTTACCCTTCTCAAGGAAAGACTACATGCATGAGGACTACCTAGAACTTGTACACACACATGTATGGGGACCAAGCAAAGACCCCTCAATCTCAGGATCAAGGTACTATGTATCTTTTATTGATGATTATAGCAGGTGGTCTGTATTGTACTTCATGAAGCACAAGGATGAAGTATTTAATTGCTTTAAAAAATATCTTGCACTAGTTGAAAATCAGACAAGAAAGAACTTGAAGAGGCTAAGGTCAGATGGAGGAGGTGAGTACTTCTCCAATGAATTTGAAGACTTCTTGCAGGACAAAGGCATCAAAAGAGAAACCACCACAAGGTATACTCCTAAATAGAATGGGGTAGCTGAGAGAAGAAATAGATTGATTGTTGAGACAGCTAGGTCTATGTTTAATGAGAAAAAGTTACCTAAGGGGAAGAGACCCTTACTTGACCATTGCAGGATATTTGGATGTGTAGCATATGTACACATTCCTTCTCAAATAAGAGGTAAGCTAGACCCTAAGGTTGAGAAGTGCATCTTTATTGGATATGATCTAAATCAAAAAGGATACAGGTTCTACAACCCATCCAATAAGGGATTCATGGTTAGTAGAGATGTTGTCTTTGATGAAAATGATTCTTGGCATGAGAATGAATGCAGGAAGTTTAAACTACCCTATGACTTGGAAGAGGAGTTTCCAAGTCTTGCAAAGGAGGAACCTACTCAGAATGAAGAATCAACTTCAGATGATGAAGATGTTATCAACCTTGAAGAGTTCAAGGCATGGAAGTCCAAGGGCAAAGTCAAAATGAAGAAGCTTGAAGATATACCTGAATCTTCAAATCAATCAATCAGAAGATCACAAAGAGAGAGCAAAAAAACTATTAGATATGGGTATGATACATCTCTTGTTACTAAACATTCTGTTTATCTTGCCAAAGGTTTTTCAATTGAAGAACCAGGATCATATGAAGAATCCATAACCAAGACAGAGTGGAAAGAAGCTATGGATGAGGAGATTGAAGCACTCAAGGAAAGTGACACATGAGAACTAGTACCAAAGAAGGACTCCATGAAGCTAATAGGATCCAGATGGATCTATAAACTCAAGAGAAATTTTGATGGGTCAATCAACAGGTATAAAGCCAGATTGGTAGCCAAGGGTTTTGCACAAACCCAAGGCATTGACTATGAAGAGACATTCTCACTTGTGGCCAGGATGCCAACCATCAGAGTGTTGGTAAGTGTGGCTGCATCAAAAAATTGGAACATGTACCAATTGGATATCAAGAATGCTTTCTTGAATGGATGGATTTCAGAAGATGTATATATGTCAAAACCTCCTGGCTATGAGGACCCTAAGAAGGTAACATATGTTTGCAAATTGAAAAAAGCTTTATATGGATTGAAGCAGGCACCTAGGGCATGGAATTACAGGTTAACTACATACCTTCAAGACCAAGGCTTTGTCATGAGCAAGGCAGATATTTCTCTATTCATCAAGAGAAGTAATTCAAAGGTAATATACCTTTGTGTTTATGTTGATGACATCATACTTACAGGTAATGATATGAATGGAATCAAACAAATCAAAAGTCAGATGATGAAGGAGTTCAAGATCAATGATCTTGGTCTACTAAAGTATTTTCTTGGACTTGAGTTAGTCTATACTAACTCAAGAATATACATTACTCAGAAAAAGTACATACAAGATATGTTGAAGAAGTTTCATTTGCAGGATGTCAAAGTTGCAAGTACCCCAATGGAGGTAAACCTAAAACTAAGTGCCCATGAAGGTGATGAAGTGAATGACATTACAGGTTATCAAAGTATGGTGGGTAGCTTGAATTATGCTACCTTAACAAGGATAGACATTGCATATGGAGTTAGTGTGTTAAGTCAATTTATGCACAGGCCAAGGACACCTCACTTTGAGGCTACTAAGAGAATCTTGAAGTATCTCAAGGGTACACAAAATCATGGTTTGTATTTTCCTTGCACTTCAGACATTGATATCAAGATCTATTCATATGCAGATTGGGCAAGATGCAAGGATGATAGGAGGAGCACTTATGGATACATTGTTGGTGCAAGTCAAGCCTTCACACATTGGCTTGGAACTTTGGAACCTTGGAAGATAAGCTTGGCCAAATGTCATCAAGGCTTCACTTAAAGGATAAGGCATAGGAACCCATACTTATATGTTATTACCTTTCACTCTTGATAAAAGTCTATATGACTTGGCATTTACTTGTAACACATACCTACTTGATTAGTCGTGGAATTTGGATGGTATGATTGGAGAGAATATCTCCTTAATTTTAGAGTAGAGAATATAGGAGATTTGAATTTGAATTCTAATTCAAATCTCAACTCTTTCTCTATAAAAGATGCCATCAAAAAGTCGCGGTCACTTCAGCTCAGATCCCGAGGCTATTGTGGATCAAAACTTGAGTGTGTGAGGACTCTTGCATAGCCTACACCTCTGAGTACCATTTGGCAATGTTTATCATGTCAATGGGAATGTACATCAATGTGAATTAATACATATCATTACATTCATTATCTCTGTTGTCTCTGAGTCTTCCACTCCAAATCTGTTAACTTCTGAGGAGCATATCTCAGGATCTACTGAACCAAATCAAGAGTTTAATAGCTCGTTGGAATTAGCTCAAGGTCTTCTACAAGCATACAAAATTTCAGAAGATTTCATTCAGCCATCTCGGAGAAATCTCAATCGAAGTACACACTGGTCTGTGTCTGCAGAGTTCCTAAAAAGTCGGGGGTACATATTATTTTGCTAAATCAATTTCTCTGGATGTGGTTTATCATTTCCTTTCATTCCACTTGCAAATGGTAGCTTATTAAGGTACTTTAATTCCCCCAAAAGGAATTGTTTCAATTGCAAGTGTGCTGGTCACACTAAGCATAACACTGAGCAGGTATCATTACAAAAATAGCAAGTTTTTTGAATTTGTGAACGAACCAAGTTATCTGTTTTGGTTTGATCACTTCACAAATCATTTTCAAAGTACATATATGGTTTCTTTGTGTCATTTGGAAGCTAAGCAAGTGTACTAAGCATATCTGAAGCTAAAGGGCACTGAAGCAAAGCAGGTCTAGCAGCTTCAACTCATTTCTTGAGTGCATCCAACCATCACTCCCAACAGTGGTATCAGAGCAAATAAGGTAATCATGGGAGATGGATTTCCTTCATTCATTGACAAATTGGACAGGAACAACTACCAAGCTTGGTCATTGAGAATGAAGACCTATCTACAAGGAAGGAGCTTATTTGGATACATATCAGGAGATGAGGAATTGCCCTCATTCAAAACTAGAGGACTACCTACAAAGGATGAACATGAGAGGCTCAACCAATGGTGTGCAAAAGATGCTTTGGCAAGGTCTTATCTCTTAAACTCTATATCTGACTTTCTTTTACCACATGTAAGGAACTGTAAGACTTCCCAAGAGACTTGGGAAACCTTGTCAAACTACTTTTCTTCCAACACAAGGGCTAGGAAGAATCAACTGTGGATTGAATTCACAACCCTTAGGAAGCAGCCCAAGCAATTAGTCTCAGAGTATGTGACAAAGATTAAAGATGTGGCAGACCAATTAGCAAGCATTGGAGAGGAGATTGAAGAGGAGCAAATAGTCAAGCAAGTAACAAATGGACTCAAGGCAGATGATAAGTGGGAAAGTTTCACCACTGCAATGGACCTCTATATGGACATGCATACTCCAGATCTCACAACACTTATGGGCCAACTATTTACACATGAAGCAAAGTTTACAAAGGCAGGAGATCAATCAAAAGGTAACAACCCCTCTGCTCTCTATACTGATAAGAAAGTTAAAGATAAAGGTAAAGGGAAGAAACAGGATGAAGAAGGCTCTACCTCTCAAGCTAATTATGCAGGGAGAGGTAGACCATCTAGAGGAAGAGGCAGAGGAGGTAAGTCAGGTAGGGGGAGACCCTACAACTCATCACCATGCAACATTTGTGGATTGTCCAATCATACCACAGATGAATGCTACAAGAACTACAAGAATCAGAGAGGAAGAGGCTACTCAAGAGGTGGATACTCTCAAGGGAGAGGCAGATTCAATCAACACCAAGGCTACAATGGATACAACAATCAATACAACAACAATTACAACCACAACCACAATGGTAACTACCAAGGTGGATTCAGAAACAGAAGAGACTACAACAACTACACAGAGGAGCAAGATGACTCCCTATTGATCATGAATATGACCTCCAAGGCAGGTACAAATGATGATCATTTATTCTATATTGACTCAGGATGTTCTAACCATGTAGCTGGCAATGTGGCACTACTTTCTGATTTGGAAGAACCCAAAGGCAAACATCAGGTACAAACAAGTGATGACACTAAACATTCTGTTGTTAAGATTGGAAATGTGAAGACATGTGATGGTAACCAGAACCTATTGAGTAGGGTACTTTATGTACCAACCATCACCAAGAATCTAATGAGTGTTAGTCAAATTGTGGAGAAAGGTTTGCAGGTCAGATTCACACAACATGGAGCATATGTGGAGGACCCAAGACATGGATTCAGAAAGATAGCCAAAGGGGAGAAATCAGGTAGATTGTTTACCTTTGAGCTAGAAGACACAAAGAACATTGCTTTGTATAATTACAAGGATCAAACACTTTCAGAGTTAGAAATATGGCACAAGAGATTAGGGCACATAGGTGAAAGAACCCTAAAGCAAATGTGCAGGGATCAATGTGTGCTTGGGATACCTAATGTGTCCAAGCAACACATGATTTACAAGTGTGGATCATGTCAATTTGGTAAGTCTCACAGGTTACCCTATTCAAGGAAAGGTTTCATGCATGAAGACTATCTAGACTTGGTACACACAGATGTTTGGGGACCTAGCAAGGACCCTTCTATTTCAAGTTCAAGGTATTATGTGTCCTTCATTGATGATTATAGCAGGTGGACCATTTTATACTTTATGAAGCATAAAGATGAAGTGTTTAATTGTTTCAAGAGGTATCTTGCACTTGTTGAAAATCAAACAGGAAGAAGCTTGAAAAGGCTAAGGTCAGATGGTGGAGGAGAATACTTATCCAATGAGTTTGAATATTTCTTGCAGGAAAGAGGCATCAAAAGGGAGATTACTACAAGGTACTCACCTGAACAAAATGGGGTAGCTGAAAGAAGGAATAGACTCATTGTAGAAACAGCTAGGTCTATGCTTAATGAAAAGAAGTTGCCAAATTATCTTTGGGCAGAGAGTGTATCCACTGCCACCTATCTCATAAACAGGTTGCCATCCAAATCACTTGATGGCATGACACCATATGAAGCTTGGCATGGTAAGAGACCCTCTCTGGATCATTGCAAAATCTTTGGTTGTGTAGCATATGTGCATATTCCCTCACAGGTAAGGGGAAAGCTAGACCCTAAAGCTGAAAAATGTATCTTCATTGGCTATGATTTGAACCAAAAGGGATACAGATTCTACAACCCAACAAACAAAGGTTTCAAGCTAAGCAGAGATGTCATCTTTGATGAGAATGACTCATGGTATGAGAATGAATGCAGGAAAGTGAGTCTACCCTATGACATGGAAGAAGATTTTCCAAAGCTCACCAAGGAGGAATCAATTCAGAAAGAAGATTCAAGCTCAGATGATGATGATACAATAAATCTTGAAGAGTTCAAGGCTTGGAAATCCAAAGGGAAGATGAAGATGAAGCAACTAGAAGATAAACCAGAATCCTCAACTCAAGCAATGAGGAGATCTCAGAGAGAAAAGAAGAAGCCTATCAGATTTGGGTATGACACATCACTTGTAACTAAACATTCTATATATCTTGCAAAGGACTTATTGAATGAAGAACCAGGTACTTATGAAGAAGCAATTACCAAACCAGAATGGAAAGAAGCTATGGATGAAGAAATGGAAGCTCTCAAGGAAAGTGATACTTGGGACTTGGTACCCAAGAAAGACTCTATGACGGTAATAGGATCCAGATGGATCTACAAACTAAAGAAGAATTCAGATGGAACAATAAACAGGTACAAAGCTAGGTTGGTAGCCAAGGGTTTTGCACAAACCCAAGGCATTGATTATGAGGAGACATTTTCTCCTGTGGCCAAGATGCCAACTATCAGAATATTGGTGAGTGTAGCTGCATCCAAGAATTGGAATATGTACCAATTAGATGTCAAGAATGCTTTCTTGAATGGATGGATATCTGAAGAAGTCTACATGTCACAACCACCTGGCTATGAAGATCCAAAAAAGGTACATTATGTTTGTAAATTGAAGAAGGCTCTGTATGGTTTAAAGCAGGCACCTAGAGCATGGAATTACAGATTGACAACCTACCTCCAAGACCAAGGATTTGTGATGAGTAAAGCAGACACTTCTCTATTCATAAAGAGAAGTAGTACAGAGGTAATCTACTTGTGTGTTTATGTTGATGACATCATCATTACAGGCAATGATGTCAATGGAATTAGACACATCAAAGGACAAATGATGAAAGAATTCAAGATTAGTGATCTTGGATTATTGAAGTACTTCTTAGGTCTTGAGTTAGTCTACACCAACTCAGGTATATATATCACTCAAAAGAAGTATGTACAAGATATGGTCAAGAAGTTTGGTTTGCAGGATGCTAAAGTATCTACTACTCCAATGGAGGTCAACCTAAAGCTAAGTGCTCATGAAGGAGAAGAAGTCCAAGACATCACAGGATACCAAAGTATGGTAGGTAGTTTGAATTATGCTACCTTGACAAGAATTGACATAGCATATGGAGTTAGTGTGCTTAGTCAATTCATGCACAAACCAAGGGTACCTCACCTAGAGGCAGCAAAGAAGATCTTGAAGTATTTGAAGGGAACTCAGAACCATGGTTTGTACTTTCCTTATACATCAGATATTGATATTAAAGTTTATTCAGATGCAGATTGGGCAGGATGCAAGGATGATAGGAGAAGCACCTCAGGATACATTTGTTTTGCAGGAGATAAGCCTATTTCTTGGTCAGCCAAGAAACAACCTACAGTGGCATTGTCATCCACTGAAGCAGAGTATAGAGGGCTTGCCAATGCCACTCAAGAAGCTATCTGGTTGAAGCTTCTATATACAGAGTTAGGCCTATATACAAGGCCTCCAATTATCTTTGGAGACAACACTAGTTCTCTACACCTTGCAGCTAATCCAATATATCATGCTAGAACCAAACACATAGAGGTTCATTACCACTATGTGAGAGAAAAGTTGCTTAGCAAAGATATTCAATTGACATATGTGTCTACTAATATGCAATGTGCAGATTTACTTACAAAGGCATTGGATGGAAACAAGCTATGCAGATTTAAATCCATGATTGGATTGCAGGATGTGATTGAAGACTAAAGATGAAGACTTGAGCCAAAGTGTTTGACTTGAGGGGGAGCTGTTGGTGCAAGTCAAGCCTTCACACATTGGCTTGGAACTTTGGAACCTTGGAAGATAAGCTTGGCCAAATGTCATCAAGGCTTCACTTAAAGGATAAGGCATAGGAACCCATACTTATATGTTATTACCTTTCACTCTTGATAAAAGTCTATATGACTTGGCATTTACTTGTAACACATACCTACTTGATTAGTCGTGGAATTTGGATGGTATGATTGGAGAGAATATCTCCTTAATTTTAGAGTAGAGAATATAGGAGATTTGAATTTGAATTCTAATTCAAATCTCAACTCTTTCTCTATAAAAGATGCCATCAAAAAGTCGCGGTCACTTCAGCTCAGATCCCGAGGCTATTGTGGATCAAAACTTGAGTGTGTGAGGACTCTTTCATAGCCTACACCTCTGAGTACCATTTGGCAATGTTTATCATGTCAATGGGAATGTACATCAATGTGAATTAATACATATCATTACATTCATTATCTCTGTTGTCTCTGAGTCTTCCACTCCAAATCTGTTAACGTCTGAGGAGCATATCTCAGGATCTACTGAACCAAATCAAGAGTTTAATAGCTCGTTGGAACCAACTCAAGGTCTTCTACAAGCATACAAAATTTCAGAAGATTTCATTCAGTTATCTCGGAGAAATCTCAATCGAAGTACACACTGGTCTGTGTCTGCAGAGTTCCTAAAAAGTCGGGGGTACATATTATTTTGCTAAATCAATTTCTCTGGATGTGGTTTATCATTTCCTTTCATTCCACTTGCAAATGGTAGCTTATTAAGTTACTTTAATTCCCCCAAAAGGAATTGTTTCAATTGCAAGTGTGCTGGTCACACTAAGCATAACACTGAGCAGGTATCATTACAAAAATAGCAAGTTTTTTGAATTTGTGAAGGAACCAAGTTATCTGTTTTGGTTTGATCACTTCACAAATCATTTGCAAAGTACATATATGGTTTCTTTGTGTCATTTGGAAGCTAAGCAAGTGTACTAAGCATATCTGAAGCTAAAGGGCACTGAAGCAAAGCAGGTCTAGCAGCTTCAACTCATTTCTTGAGTGCATCCAACCATCACTCCCAACATACATTTCATTTGGAGGTGATAAGCCAATATCATGGTCTTCAAAGAAGAAACCTACTATTGCTTTTTCTTCTACAGAAGTAGAGTATAGAGGACTGGCTAATGCCACACAAGAAGCCATATGGATCAAACTTTTGTATACAGAATTGGGTTTATATACTAGGTCACCAATGATCTTTGGATATAATACAAGCCCACTTCAACTTGCAACTAATCCTATTTATCATGCTAGGACCAAACACATAGAGGTCCATTACCATTATGTGAGAGAGAAGTTGTTAAGCAAGGACATTCAACTAACATATATATCAACCAATATGCAGTGTGCAGATTTGTTGACTAAAGCATTGGATGGAACCAAACTTTGCAGGTTCAAAGCAATGATTGGATTGCAGGATATACATGAAGATTGAAGATGAAGACCAAGCCAAAATGTTTGGCCTGAGGGGGAGTTGTTGGTGTAATTCACAAGCCTACACATTTGGCTTGATGGATACATTGAAGCAAATGCACACATGGAGAAGCATAGGAACTATTGCTAGTAGTTAATTACTACTTTACCTTCTTTGTAAAAGTCAAATTGACTTGGAATCTTTGTAAACACCTACCAAAAGAGATTCATGAAAAAATGTTATCTTTGATTGATAGAATATCTCCTAGAATATAGAAGCTTGATCATAGGGAGCCAAAAGTTTGAATTTGAATTCAAATTCTTACTCAATCTCTATAAAAGTGGTCATGAAAAAGTCGTGGTTAGAACTCATCATTCCCAAGCTTCTCATCACTGATTCTGAGTGTGCGTGAGGCCTACACTCTAGCCCACACCTATCTACACCATTTGGCAATGAAATTCATGCCAATGGTATTGTATACAAGTGTTCATTAATACATACATTCTCATTGTTCATTTCTGAGTTCTCTGTTATACTACTTGAAAGTCTGTCAACTTGTGGAGTGCATATCTCAGTCATTTCTCAACCAAATTCAAAGATCTAAAGCTTTTTGGACCCAGCCTGAAGGTTTCTACATGCTGTCAAAATTTTAAGAGATTCTATTCAGCCATTGCAGAGAAAAACTTGTCGAGGTGATCACTGGTCATTGTCTGCTACAATCCTAAAAAGTCAGTGGTAAAGTTTATTTTGCTAAAGTGATTTCTCTGAGCATAGTTAGTCTTTTTACATCATTCCACTTGGAACAGTTAGCTTATTAAGCAAACTAGACACCCCTAAAAGGAATTTTTCCAATTCCTACTGTGCAGGTCATACTGAGCAAAAGATCCAGTAGGTGTCAAGACATAAATAGAAGGTTTTCTTGAGATCTTGAAGTCCAAAGTTATCTGTTTTGATTTAATCCTTACACACATCATTTCCAAAGTACATAGGCCATTTTATGGTGTCATTGGAAAGCTAAGGAGGTCAACTTATCAAGTCTAAAGCATCAGGGGGCTGGTACAAAGGAGGTTTTGGCAGTACCTACTCAATCTCTTGGAGTGTCCATCCATCTTTCCCAACAGATAGTACTTCCCAATTCTCTTGGGAAGTCTTACGATTCCTAATATGAGGTAACAAAAAATCAGATATTGAATTATGTAAGACCTAGCTAGAGCATCCTTTGCACACCATGCAGCTAGACTCTCTTCATATTGTCTTGTAGGTTGGTTTCTACTTCTAAAGGTTGGCATTTCTTCATCTCAAGATATGTGTCCATACAAGATTCTTCCTTTGAGGTAAGGCTTCATCTTAGGGACCAAGTACGATAATTGCCCCTATCCAATTTGTTAATGAATGATGGAAATCCATCCCCCATTTTACCTTGATCTTGCTCTCATACCACTGTTCGAGGAGATGGTGGGCGCCTTCCAAAGATGAGATGGTGCTACAAATTACTGCTTTATACTAGCCAAAACTGAGTTGAGAAGCCTTGAGCTTTCCAAGAAGCCCAAATGATCACCCAAGTACTTTGGAAGATGATCCTCAAATCATTGGATCAAAACAGATCACCTAGACTTTTCACTATGAATCAAAACTTGCTATTTTGATCACCACACCTTCTCAGGAAAATGAATAGTACTCTTTTCTCGGTAACAATTGGACAAAATCCTTTTGGAAATATGTAATTGACTATGATAGCGAACGTTCATAAGTTATTTCACTTGAAATGATCAACTACGCTTAGAGAATGATGCTTAGCAATTTAGATGTCTATCTCGACATTTTCAAGAGTTAACAGTATGGAGACAGAGGGCAATGTTTTACACATAACTCGAGATTGGCTGAGGCACTTAAAGTGAAACTTTGTAGCATACAAATAGACTATTTATTGAATCTATATCAATTTAAATCAATGCAAATGATCAAGTACACACTAAGAAATGGATCAGAGAGGTTCACTATTCTGAGTAGTATATGATAGAGTAGAAGAGATGGGATATGAGAAAACCATATGTATTAATACATATAAATTACATTGAAATTGGCAATGAATGATTGCACACTATGAGGGCAACGGTAGAGCTATGATGTGAGCTCAATATGTCACACAAAGTCCTCTGAAATCTCTACTATATCCCACTCTTTTTCATGCGACTAGATAGTCCTCTTTTATAGCCTTTTGTTGGAGCCAAGGTTCAAGTTTGAATTCAAGTCTTTACCTAAAAGTGTTCCAAAGTTTTAGGACTTGATTTTCCATAAATCCTCACCAAATAATTTGTGGCAAGATTCTCTTAAGAACCCGTAATTGCAAGTGCTTCCATATATGCACTTTTACAAGGAGTAAAAATTAATCTTTTACAAGAGATCATTCATGTGCTAATACATGAATGAACATATGAACTTTAGGATAAGTGACCAAGCATTTAGGATCAGAGTAATCACACCAATAATATTATCCTTGCCCCAATCATTTAAAATAGTTGCATGCCTTAACTCGAGTCTCCCAATCAACACAGGAAAACCTCCATCTACTTGTGGTATTCTTACTACAATGAAGTCCAAAGTAAAGGTGTTACCTTGTACCTCAATTGGAGCTTGTGGAACCACTCCCATTGGTCTTGCTATGCTCTCATTGCCCAATGTCAGAGTGAAGGTGGATAGTCTTGGTGATTGAAACCGAAGATTTTCCATAGTATGTTCAACACTCTTACAATGTATGAGGGGGGCCTTCCCCTATAAATTTAGCCTTACTAATAGCATTGGCCTTTACAAAAGAGTGGATGTGGAGGCTTTATCAATGATCTATAGAAATTTTGACTTGAATTTTGCATCCATTTTTCATACTAAAAATACTAACCTCCATTTTAATGGATTTCAATAGTCTTCAAGCCTCAGATTCCATAGGGGAATGGGTGATGTACAAATTCTCAAGATCATTTTAGGCCATGATAAATGCCTATCCAATGGCCTCATTTGTGCTTGTAGGATCTTATTTTGATTATGTCTCTTCATTTGGAGTAGGCCTATCATCAAATGTCCCCTTTTCCTTGTTCACTCGATTTGTACTTGATTCTTGGTGCATTTCTTCCTTAGGGGTTTTCCCTTTGTTCCTTGACTGCATAATGGATTCTTATGCAACTCCTTCCTTACTCACATAGATTGTTTTAATAGGAGGCCTTGATGTGGATGCCTTGTTCTTTGGGCAGCAAATGGTGTAGTGGTCTCTAGCTTCTAGGCAATTTTTGCAACGAGAAGAATTCTCTGGAAAAATGCATTTTCTTTGATAATGTCCACAATCCCCACACCTAAAACAAATGATTGGCCTTCTAGGCCCATTTCCAAAATTACCCTGAGGATGTGAGTTGTGGGCATTACCTTGGCTTGGTGCAGACGCCATTACATTTGGTGGTGGTTGGACTCCTCCTTGTCCCTAGTATGCTTGTGTAGGAATTCCTCTTTAGTGACACTCTCTACATACTTTGTCACTTTCTTTGCACACTTTGTCTCTCTACGCACTATCTAAGTGTGTGTGTCTTGATCTCTCTTGTTCTCATAGTGTAGTGTATGTTCTTGATCTTTTAGTCTATCTCCAAGAATTCTCATTTGTGGTGTCAATTCCTCTTACATACATCGCGTCACTCCCCAACTACGTTTCTATCTTCATGCTTACTTTGTTGTCCCGACAACCTTCTCATGTGTGTAAAGACCAATGAATCCCTATTTTTTCCTGTAGGGACTTCATGGAAAACCACAATTTAAATGGGGGGCCACACATAAGCTCTTGTTTATGGTCTTCACTTCCTACCTTTTCCACTTTTTTACTTAGTTTCTACAAAATGTACACGTAAGGGAAGGTTCACTTGGACCTTCCATAACACTTTAAAAGCCTTAAAAGCCCTTCTAAAAAGGCCTTTTTGTAGCCTGAATTTAATGTTTCTTGCAAGAACATTACGAGCAAACTACTTGTGTGCTAGTTGTGCACCCATATCCTTGGCCACTTATGCACCACCTATGCATGAGTTTGCCAAGTCACCACTTTGATCGGCTCAAATACTAACCTATATTTTTCTCTCTTTGTGGTTTCAATTTTAAAAAAAATCTTTTCTCTACAAGTGCATATAGTGGGGATTACACACTTTAATATTATCAATCCAAGAAGTATCATAACCTAACCGAGTGTATGAGGACATGCATTCAAATGCCAGTCAATGCAAATGTGAACTAACAAAGGTGCAAACAAGCATAAACTATCACATTCAAAGCTTTCATGGTTGGCTATGGTGTCGCGATACCTAGAGCAGTAAATCAAGCTTTTCTCTCAGCTCCGAACTAAGAATATCACAAGTAGCAGGTTCATTTCGAAGGCCTCAAGAAGACACATCCAATGGTCCTATTTGCACTCTATTCTAAAAATTTTCCTTCGAGCTATGAGCAAAATACTGAGCCACGAGAATGACCTACCTATGGTTCAACACTTCCTGCACTTCGCACACATTGCCAATAGCAAACAAGCACTGCCATGGATAGAAAACACTTCAAAGCACTCTTTTCAAGCCACATATATGCATGCAAGCTCAGAAGGAAGAAGATACAGAGAGGAGAAGACACAAATTCGAAATTCTGTGCTCTTGATTCTCACAATGGCCAAAAAGTCCCTAGAAAGAGTCACAAAATGACTTATATACATGTGCCCTAAAAATGGTCCTTTCATACAAGAGACCGGCACTTTATTGACTCAAAGACTAACTCCCTACTAGTTTACAAGGGTAATGATACAAATATCTATGGATATGTATCTAGAGGACTCCTCTGGTGCATTTACATTGAAAAATATATTACAAGGTCACTATGTTACAAAAATAAGGTATCCAAATCAGAAAAAATTTTGGGGCCCTTCTTTTTCTCGCATCTCTCCTCTACAACACTCTCCCCCTCTTTGTCTTTGTCGTCCCTTGACACGCTTTGCTTCTTGTCTCTAGTTGTGTGCCTGTACTCGATCTGGTTCCTTATTAACTGATAGTCTCTCTATAGTTGACCACTCCCGGCTCCTATGGAAGTCGTAATGATATAGTTTTACTGTTGTTCAAGAAACTGATCATAACTCGGGACCCGTTGCATCAGCCTCTAGATGTCTAAAGGACCTTGTTTACTTCTTTGTTTGCATGCCTCCAACCATGTTGCATTTCTGAGGCCTATTTATTTCTTCTCACTGAGTGCAACCCCTGGACATGGACTACAATAAATTTGTAGTCCAGCTCACCAATAACCTCTTTGTATTCCGTATATTCATAAATTTGGGATGTTGTGTTAAGTCGGGCTACCACGCCCGCAATCAGTGGAAGGTATGAAGGTCTGGATTTTGAGCCTTCGATCTAGACCTCCCGAAGATCAAGAGGTTGAAGCACCTTTCGGGGCTCGGGATCCATCGGATATTTTCTTGCACTTCTTCATGGGTAATTGCTGGCCTTGGTCCGTCCTTGCCTGTTGCATACTTTCCACTTTTGTGTGCCCCTACAGGGCTCTGTGCAGAGATGGATATTGTGTGGCCCTGTGGGGCTTCCGACAGGGACATGTCTTCAAATATATTCTATTTAATGAAGCTTCTGTATTGATCTTCTTTGTCTTTTCTTTCTGCTTGACCCTCCCTCAACACCATCCGCTCCTAAACTTTGTCGTCCCCAACAGGCTTTAGAATCCGCCATCGTGAGTATGTTTGAATCACTTTTTGCTCTCTATGATTTAGCAAATTAGCTTCAGATACCATTAGTTCATGCCATTGAGATGATTTGACTCCATCATCTGGTGCTTGTCTATGATCTGCAAAGAAGCTCAATTCATAGGCTACCAGTGTGGCATTTAAGTTGGACGTGGTCTTCATAAAAATTTCTAAGTACATCTCAAAAAACCCTATAAAAAACGCTTCCTCGAAGGTCTACATGTATGGACTTGGAAGGAACATGAGGCATGAATATAGTTCCATAATCATAAGTCTGCTTGGAGTTGTAACTAAATCAAAAACTAAAGCATCTGCTCCTTGATTAATGTCGATAAAATTTAGAAATGTATACTGCACATGTTTCAATACCTTTAGAACTATGAGGAGCATGGTCAATATCTTATTTGTCATTTTGATAGTTAAATCTGGCACTGTGGAGTATCTAGATAGCCAAAATTCTATGGTCTTTACCATGTACTCTTCTATTGGCAGATAGTTTCATGGAGGACTAGGCAGTAATGGATAATTTAGCCATTGATTATTTAATGTACCTTGGCGATGTGCTTCCCAAAACTACATCTAGGTACATCTTCGCGGTACTAGGCAAAAAGCAGGATTCACTTGAAGTACATATGGTGCTGCTTCCAAATGTACCCGTAAAGTTGGATTCATTTCCAAAAATTTGCACTTTCAAATCGGATCTACTTTGTCAAACTTGGCATATGTATACGTAAATGTCTGTAAAGTGTATTGTAGATCCGGATCTGGTTCTTTATTAGTCATTTTCTTGATATATTGTCACGTTTCTTCTTTTAGCAAGTCATAAAGTATATTGAATGGCTTCAAAATTTGCTCGAGGCTTTTATTCTTTATATGTGCTTCTTTCATGACTTTAATCACTCGATCTTCAAATTGTTTTGTAAGCTGGGACACCAGTAGTGCCCACTCCTATCGGCTTAGTTCTGCAATAGTTCGATCACTTTGTTCAATGTTTTGCTCTGCTCCCTCCTTGATAGGTGAATCATGCATTTGGGGAGAAAGAGGAAGTACCTCAGTCTCCACAATAGTCTCTTTGGAGCTTGGAACTACTGGTGTCCCCCTTGTGGCCTGTTGTTTTGTTTGAGCTTCTAGTTGTGCAATGAGTTCATCGTTTTCTTTCATTTCAGTGGTAGCCTTTGTTAGTGCATCAAGTTTGGCAATCAAAAGTGCATTTCCTATGCCAGCTATTTGATTGACATCTTCATTATATACCACCAGAAGTTTGTCTTCAGCCGATTTCCATCACTTCCTTTGTTCATTAGTGTCATGCATATACTTTCTTTCCCATTCTTCTCTAATAGCTTGCTCTTGTTTTAGCTGATCTTCATACTTTGCTATTCAATCTTCCAATGCCTTTGTATTGCTTCTCGTCACTCCTTGTGCTTCTATAGGTTGGTTGCACAATATGGCATTCATAAGTTCTCTATTTCTATTTCTTAAATTGTCTACTTTCTCTGTAAATACTTTGATTTGAGTTTCAAGCAGCTTACTTCTGGCATTCATTCTTTCTTTTTCCGCTTCACTTGCTTCATATTTACTTTGTAGCTCTTTGAGTTGATCTTGGAGCTTCTCGTTTTCCATCGTTAGCATGGAGCATTTGTCCTTGGCTTTTTGAGCTTCCACTTCCTTGGCCGAGAGTGCCTTTTGAGCTTGAATTAATTGTGCAGACAAGTTTTCACTCATTACTTGGAATTGGCTTCTCTCTCTCATAGCCTTGTCATAGTCTGCATCCGCATCGATCATTTGTTGTTGTGTCCATAGCCATTTGTACCATTTGCTTCTCTGCCGCCTTTAATTGAGCTACATCCACATTTAACCATGTTTTGGGGATACTTGGTTCTTCCCTTGTTCGAACATCTTTGCCATGTTCCACATGTATAGTTTCATTGTGTGGTTGTCTTATCTGAAGGTGCACCTCTCTCTCTCTCTTTCTTCTTCTTCATTTGTGGTCGATTTCATAGCACTGCCTTGAAAGGTGACATCTAATGGAGAGGGTTCTGCTACAACCCTGATTGGCATGAATGGCTCGGATTCCTCCATTTCTTCTTATCCTTTCTCTTCCTTTGGTCTCTTTACTAGGGCCTCTCCATCTAAGTGATTCTTTGTGATTTGAATGTTCGTCTCTTCATTCATTTTGAACACATGAATTCCTTCTTTAGGTGGTTCTTGCCTGGTTGTGCCTTTGATAGTTTCATCAGGAGTTTGATTTATCTTGGTACCTTCCACTCCAAAGTCATCCATGACTTGATTCAATTCCTCCCAATTACCATCATCTTTTGAATCACTTTTAATATCTACAATCATCATAGATGTTTCTTGATCTTCTTAAGCTTCTGAGGATGAACTTGAGGTTGTTAATCCCAACTCTTTATAGGTGTCGGACTTCGATAATGTCTTTCTTTGAGGAATGTCTTTATGGGACTGGTGATAATGATGCCCTTGTATTGGAAGATTGACTTGACCTTCCATATATTGGTGAGTTGCTTCTAATGCTTCTTACAACTCTGCTTCTGTAATAGGCTTTGAATCTTCAAGCTTGGTTTTTGGCAGGACATGCGCTCTTTTGGGAGTAGGAAGTGATTCTTCTCCTTTAATCATTTCTCGAAATCTTTTTGTTCCTCTCATGCATGGTTGAGAATTGGTCTCTGCTTCCTCTTCCAACTTTTGTTCTCTCTTCTTCCGTGGTACAGTGGCCATCTTTGCGTACTTGGCCATTTCGGAGGATGTGGGCATCTTAGTCAGGTGCTCTCGGATTCCTAGTGCATGGTAAATGAGGATTGTTAATGCAATACTGCCATTTAAGAATTTCTTCTCTTGCCACTACTTTTTAGCTTCAAAGAGAGACTCCTAGATATACAGCGTCAGGTTCACCTGGTTCCCAATCTGCCTGATAGCATGGGATAAAAGTTGCACAATGATATATGTAGGGTGGTGTAGCAATTCATATTGGGAAAACAAAAATGTTGATGAATGAGGCGGACCTCATCTTCTATGTCTAGGTGATTGATGTCCAAAAAAGTCCGAGTTTTGGCTCTATCGGGTTCATCCTTCAAATCAGTGGTTCCATTTTTTCCCAACCAAAAGCTTCGTTAATTAAGTCATGCGTGAATTGTATAATCACCCATTCTCCTGTTGCATCCAGTACCTTTGCCTTGGGCACTCAGGGGTTATGCAGGCCTGGTTATAAGGTATTCATTACCTTAGTGCATCTTTGGAAGCTAGACATATAAATGGGTAGCTCGAAATATTTTTGGATTCCAGCTTTTGTCATTGTGTCCATAGTTCTTGTAAGCTCATGGAGAACCTTGAAATCTTGAGCCATAACTAGAAAGTGATGGCTTGTGTCCATGATCTTGATGGTTACTAAGAAAGATAATCACCCACAGGTTGATCCTCATGGAAACAATGACCTTTGACCTTGGTCACACTCTACAATGAAAATTATAACATCTCATCTTCAATGGTTGCTTTAGAATCTTCAGTAGTGATCTGCACTTGAAACATACCACAATCAACGTCGATGTGATTGCATCACTTATCTTCCATTTAGCCGCCATAAATCGAACAGTACTCCGAGTGACTTGTGTTGTTCTTCCCCATGTGTGTAAGGAAGGCAATACCTGGAATTTCTCTTGTTTTATATTTTTTTTTTATTTTTGCTGAAAGAAGATAAAAATGTTAGTAAATAGTCGAAGCTTTATTCTATTTTTAAGTATTTTCCTTGAGATTATTGTACAAGTGCTCTCCTATCCCCTGGGAGGGAAATGTGCATCACTAATAAGTAGAAGACGAATTATGTGCCGAATGCATGGCCTTGTAATGTGGCCCTATCATGTTGGTGCAAGGCAATCAACAATTGAAGTTTTGATGAAGTTTTGAAGTCAAGGATTGAAGAAAAGATCAAGTCATGAAGCATGAAGAAAGTATATGTTCAGAGAATGAAGATATGTATACATATGTACATTTAACTTAGAGTTAGCTCACTTATACTTTTGTATATTTATGAGCTTGTACATATTTTCCTATATATACAAGGAAAAAATGTCGGGGCAAATATGGCATGTGAACAGAGAAATTAGAAGTTGTATGAGTCATTAGACACTTTAGAAGTGAGTAAGATCTCTCTCATCACTCAGATGTAAAGTTTTCCAGAAATGAAGAAAATTTGCGCCCGATATATCTAAGAGTTCTCCTTCTGTGTTGAATCTTTTGTGAAATGCTTTTCTACAAGTCTAAGTCTATAGTTGATTCATCTCTGTACAAGTTTTCAACTCTTAATTGTGATCAGGCTAAGAGAATTGAGTGTAGGAACAGTTACATGTGTAAATGTAAAGAAGTGAAGTTGCAGGAGGCGCAAAATTTGATGCTAATGTTTTGTTCAGTTCTCCTTCCACAGTGAGGAGTTTTTTTTCCCTCGGCTTGTATATATGCATATTGCACTAATGGGCTACTAATCTTTGTACATTCTCTAGTAATACATTCAGTATTGTGTGTTTGTGCTCCAAGCTTCTTCTTCTTCCTTGTGATGTTCGCGTGCTTCCGCAGACGTCTAACTCCAACAATTGGTATCAGAGCAGGTCGTCGCTTCATCTAGGGCGCCGTCGACACTCCTCTATTTGCAGTCTCAGATTGGCACTAAATTTAGTGAGCATACTCAAGGTGTTTCAGAGATCAAAGCTGCTTCGCTTTGTGGTGCCGAAATCATGATCTGAGCTCGTTTCGGCCTTCGAATGCACTATCGAAGCGCTTGTGCAGGCTCTTTCATCTTTTTGTGCCAAAGGTATATACCTGTTTTTGTTCGCCAGTATAAGCATCTCAAAGTCTGCTACAGGTTTAGCATAACTCCTCTGGGCAATTCCGTTCAACTTTTTAGGATACAGTCAATTTTCTGCATCAAGGTATTTTAGTCGCCGGCCATGGCTGAAAGCAGTGATGTATTCCGTATGTTGGCAATTTTCTACTCTTCGGTTGATGATGAAAGGCAATCCAAATGCCTTATCATTTGAGGAGTTAGTCTCTGTTCTGTTGGAGGAAGATCAGTCTAGGCAAAACAGGTCCATTATTCAAGTTGCAGATCAAGCTTTCCTAGCTAGTCAGAAGGGCAAAGGAAAACGGAGCTCTTCAACTAGTAAGCAAAAATCTGCTAATTTTGCATATTCGAAGAAGGAAGATAAAGATGAGAAGAAATCAGAAAAGCAGAAATTGTTTTGTAAGTACTGTAAAGGGAATGATCATATCATAAAGAACTGTCCAAAACTAGCTGCAAAAGAGGCAAAGAAGAAAGAGGCTAGAATGGTTGTTGCAGAGGCCTCTACACCAAAAACAGAGTCTGCAAATATTGTGCAGGAAGAAGAATAGGCATTTACTATTGTCTGCAATTTTGACCCATTTTCTAATGATCAATGCATGTCTGCAGTAGACTCAGATGTTTGGTATTTTGACAGTGGGGCAACTAAACATATTACCTCACAGCGCAGTTTCTTCTCTTCACTCAAGCCTGCCCCTACAGGGAATACTGTCACATGTGCCAACAACTCCTCTGTTATGGGAGTTGGTAAGATCATTTTGACTACTGCTGATCGTAGTTCTTTCACCTTGTCAGATGCTTTATTTGTGCCAGGATCAAGAAGAATCTGTTATCAGTTTCTGCATTAGCCAAGATTGGCTTGGTTGTGAAATTTGTTGATGACAGATGTACAGTTCATGATCTTTCAAATGGCGATGTGATTATTGCTTCTGGCATTTTATGTCGTGGGCTGTATAAGCTCATAGACTATGAAAGATCTATAAATGATTTGGCATGTGCAGTAAATGATTCTCAAGCTATGTCAGATGCAAAGCTTTGGCATGCACGCTTTGTTCATTTGAATTTTGCTAGTTTACTACGCTGTAGAAATCTGGAATGGTGTCCTCTTTGCCCAAAAATGAGGCACCTGGAAAACATGTTTATGAAGGCTATATTTTGGGCAAAATGCAACGTTCATCCTTTACAAAAGATGGTTCAATTCGGGCTACTAAAAAATTGCAGCTTGTACATAATGATGTCTGTGGTCCTATGCAGACACCTTCTTTTGGAAATTACCTATACTTTGTGACTTTCATTGATGATTTTTCCAGGCATGCATGGGTGTATCCACTCAAAGCAAAGTCCGAAGTGTTCATGTGCTTTAAACAGTTTTTGGTTTTGGCTGAAAATCTGCCAGCATGTAAAATGGGCACCCTCTGTTCTAATCGAGGGGGGGAGTATATGTCTTCTGATTTTAATGCATTTCTGGCTGAAGGGGGGATAAAACACCAGTGTACAGTGTCGTATACACCTCAACAGAATGGAGTTGCTGAATGAAAGAACAGGTCACTCATGGGAATGGCGAGGTGCATGGTCAAGAGTCAGGCTTTACCACATAGTTTCTGGCTTGAGGCTATCATGTGTGCAGCATATGTACTGAACAGGCGTCCCACTAAAGCGCTGCAGTCTATCACTCCATATGAGGCTTGGCATGACTGCAAGCCATCTGTTGCTCATCTGCGTGTTTTTGGTTGTTTGGCATATGCAGTAGTGCCTGAACAACATCGCAGAAAATTGGATGATAAGGTAATAAAATGTATTTTTGTTGGGTACAGTTCTGAAAGTAAAGGCTATCGTCTATATCATCCACAGACTAAACGCATTTTGGTTAGCTGTGATGTTGTCTTTGTGGAAGATGCTATTCAGCCATTGCTTTCATGTACTAAGGAGACATCTGTTAGCTCCAAAGACATGTATGATACTTTGATGCCTCTTTTTACAGGTGGACAGTCTAGTGTTGGTCCTAATGAGGCAACTTCTCAGGCTTTGCAGGCTTCATATGATGATGTAGATCATTCCATTTCTGATGCAGATCATTCCATTTCTGATGCAGATTTACATGATGCACTTGTTGATGAGAGAGTTGATATTGAGCAGGCAAAAACTATGCCAAAATGGTTGGTGCAGACTTTGCGTGACAGCAAATTAGATGCACCTTTGTCATATCGTACTCGTTCAGGCTCTCATAGTGCCTCCTTTGCATCAGATTGCTATGCTATGGCTGCTTCTAGTCTCTGTGATGAGAATGAGCCTGTTTCTTTTCATGAAGCACAGAATTCAGAAAATTGGATGGCTGCTTTGCAATATGAATATGATGCTATAATGAAGAATGGTACATGGTCTTTATGTGACTTGCCTCTTGGCAAGAAGTCCATTGGCACTAAGTGGGTATACAAGCTGAAGCCTAAACCTGATGGTACAGTTAACAGGTATAAGGCTAGGCTTGTTGCAAAGGGTTATGCGCAGGAAAGAGGCATTGATTTTGATGAGACCTTTGCACCTACATGCCGTATGACTACTGTTCAGAGCATTTGTGCACTTGCAGCCCATCATGGTTGGAATGTACATCAATTGGACATTAAAACAGCATTTCTGAATGGTGACTTGCATGAAGAAGTGTATGTTTTTCAGCCCCGTGGCTTTGTGCAAAAAGGGCATGAAAACCATGTGTGCACGTTAACGAAGGCATTATATGGTTTAAAGCAAGCACCACGTGCTTGGTATGAGAAGATACATGCCTATCTGGTTGCACATGGTTTTGAGAACAGTCCAACTGAAAGCACCTTATATGTTAAGCATGCTAATGATGTGCTTCTGATCATTGTTGTCTATGTTGACGACATGCTGCTCACTGGTCCTATTGAGAAGCATATTGTTGATTTCAAGGCTGATTTGCATGCCTCATTTGAGATGTTAGGGCATTTACATCACTATTTGGGCATTCACTTTATGCAAGTTGATGGTGGAATGGCTTTGCGTCAAACGAAATATATTGACACATTATTGCAGCATTTTGGCCTTGAAGACTGTAAGCCTATTACCAATCCCATGGAGACAGGTTTACGATTGAGTCTTCATGATGTTGGAGATGCATTTGATGTTGTTCTCTATCAGCAGGCTGTTGGATGCTTGATTTACTTATGCATTACTCGGCCAGATATTCAGTTTGTTGTCTCACAGATGAGCAGGTTTATGCATTACCCAGGAGTCACGCATTGGAAGGCAGTTAAGCACATCTTTTGCTACTTGAGTGGTACTCGGCTACTTGGGTTGTTTTATCCCAAGGGGGGATCACTATCGCCAGATTTGCATGCTTTTTTTGACTCTGATTGGGCTGGTTGTTATGACACTCATGTGTCCACTAGTGGCTTTTGCTTCATGCTTGGTAGCTCATGTATATCTTGGTTGAGCAAGAAGCAACCTACTGTGGCCACTTCCATTTGTGAAGCTGAGTATAGGGCAGCTTTCACAGCTACTGTTGAGTGTGTGTGGCTCAGACGCCTTATGGCTGATTTGGGTGTTGGTCAGTCTTCTGCCACCACCATCTTCACTGACAGTCAGAGCAGATTGGCAGTTGCGAGGAACCCTGTGTTCCACACTCGCACTAAGCACATTGAGGTGCAGTATCATTATGTCAGGGAGAGGTTCTCTACTGGGGAGATCAGCTTGGCATATGTGCCCACGCAGGAGAACATTGCAGACCTTTTCACGAAGGTTCTGCCTAGGGAGAAGTTTGAAGCTTTCCACAAAGCTTTGGGCTTACTTCCTTTTGTGGAGTGATTTCCACATAGCTTGGCACTTCCTTATACATGAGTGCCAGCTACTTGTTCACCGCATCACTCCCAGGGGGGATTTGTTGATATATTTAGGTAGTGATGTGTGTGAACACTCTAGGACCGCCGGGGCACTTTTTTCCCTCTATAGGAGGTTTTTTTCCCTCGGCTTGTATATACGCCTATTGCCCTAATGGGCTACTAATCTTTGTACATTCTCTAGTAATACATTCAGTATTGTGTGTTTGTGCTCCAAGCTTCTTCTTCTTCCTTGTGTTGTTCGCGTGCTCCCCCAGATGTCTAACTCCAACACATTTCTCAAGATCTACTAAGTCTTTTGAAATGATTTAACTTGGAGAAGGTGCGCAAACTATAGAAAACACCTTGCGCAAAGTTTTATAAAGAACTTTACACATTTGATAAGTCAATGAGTGAGTTATGTGCAGCAGACTTTTTGTGTAGTCACCTTCTTCACAGTTTGTTCAAGATTTTGGAAATTGAGTATTGATCCTCCAAATTGGTGAAGGTTTTAGTTATTTTTGATATAGAGGTGCTCTAACTTCAAGGATAACTTGTTCTTTTGGAGATTAACACTCTCCATCAGTGGTATCAGAGCAGGAAGCATCAAAATTGAAGAAAGGAGGACCCCGACTGCTGCAGTTATAAAGAATTCAACATTTGAGGATACAAAGGGTGAAAGCTTGAAAGAAAAGCTTGGAAGGGAGACTAGAAGATATCAAGGAAGACAAAAGGAACTTCATTCAAAGCAAAGGTAACCTTATTCCTCATAAAGCTTGAAGGATTTAATACACAAGTGAAGAAAGGATGGGAGATTCTCTTCAGATAGAGAAATTGGATAGAGAGAACTATCCAGCGTGGTCAATGAGGATGGAAGCTCATCTTATGAGCAAAGACTTGATACGTTATATTACAGATGAAGAAGAAAACCCTTAGTTCAGAGATCCTAGTGTTCCAACTAGGGATGAATTGTCAGATTTGAAGACTTGGATGAAGAGAGATGCTCAAGCTAGGAGCATTATCTATATGGGAGTTAATGACTACTTGCTACCTCACATTAGAGGTCTTGAAAGTGCAAGTGATATATGGAATGCTTTGGAGGAGCATTTCCAAAACACCACAAAGTCAAGGAAGGCATCCTTGTGGGCAGAGTTTACCACATTCAAGAAGAAGGCCTCTCAATCCATCTCAGATTATGTAACAAGGATGAAGGACATTGCAGATGCATTAGGAGCAGTTGATGAAGATATTGAGGAGGATAAATTGGTAAGGCAAATCCTCACAGGTTTGAGAGGTGATGACAAATGGAAGCCATTCATTTTGTCTACTGAATTGTCACTAGATTATTTTACTCCTGATTTAAATCAGTTGCTAGGACACATGCTAACCTTTGAGCAAGATGTCAAAGGTGAAAGTGATAAAAGTGCAAGTCAAGCAATGTATTCAAAGGATAAGAAGAAGAATAGCAAAGGGAAGCAACAAGCAAATGAAGATGAAGGTACAACTAGCCAAGCTAACTTCCTAAGAGGAAGAGGAGGTGGCAAAGGTAGAGGAAGAGGCAGAAGTAATAAAGATGGAGTCAAACCTTGCTGGATTTGTGGTAAGACAAATCACTTAGCTCATGATTGTTGGCATAATACTCAAAACGATGGTGGATATAATCAGAACTTTAATTCAAGAGGAAGAGGTGGCAGATATCAAAGAGGTAATTTCAAAGGTAGAGGTAGTAGAGGTTACTTTGGAAGAAATGCACGTAGAGGATTCCAAAGTCAACAATACAACAATACCTACTATAATTATGCTTCAAATCAGAAGGAGGATTCAACATTGATAATGAATGCAACTTGTGAAAGGCAAAGTGAAGACCAAATGGTCTTCTACATTGACTCAGGGTGTAGCAATCACCTGAGTGGCAACATAGCTTTGATGACTGATTTGGAGAATAAGGTAACTAATCATGTAGTTCAAACAGGTGACAATACAAAGCAGAATGTGAAGTCAGTTGGATCAGTGAAGGCCAAGGATGGAAGTACTCTCTTAAGGTTTTGTATGTTCCTACAATTCCAAAGAATCTGATAAGTGTAGGACAAATTGTTGAAAAAGGTTATGAAGTTAGGTTCACTAATGAAGGAGTTTTTGTGGAAGACCCTAGCAATGGGTATAAACAAATTGTTTCAGGGAAGAAAGAAGGAAGATTGTTCACATTGAAGATTCAAGGTAACATTGGTCATGCCTTGTTCACCTATGGAGGACATAAGATCTCTGAGTTAGATCTTTGGCACAAAAGGCTTGGACAATTCAATGAAAGAGGTATTAAAGATATGGTGAACAATGGTTCAGTGCTTGGATTGCCTAATGTTGCAGGTCAACATATGACATACCGATGTGAGGCATGTCAATTAGGTAAGGCTCATAAGAAATCTTATTCCAAGCATGGTTTTATGTATTCAGAGAAGCTTGAATTGGTACACACAAATGTGTGGGGCCCATCAAAGGATTTCAGCATCAATGGTTCAAGGTATTATGTGATTTATGTTGATTATGCTACCAGATGGATCACTATCTATGTGATCAAAGATCAGTCAGAGGTATTCAATACATTCAAACATTATCATGTGTATGCAGAGAGAATTACAGGTCAAAAAGTGAAGAGACTAAGGTCAGATGGAGGGGGAGAGTATTTCTCTAATGAGTTCAGTGATTACTTGTGGAATGCAGGTATAAAAAGGGAAATTACTTGCAGGTACTCTCCTCAACAAAATGGTGTAGCTGAAAGGAGGAATAGAACTCTTGTTGAGTTTGCAAGATCCATGATGAAGGAGAAAAATTGCCCACATTATTTGTGGGCTGAGGCTATAAACACAACCACATATTTGGTCAATAGATTACCATGTAAAGCTTTGCAGGGTATGACACCATATGAGGCATGGTGGGGTAAGAGACCTACTCTAGATCATTGCAAAGTATTTGGATGTTAGGCATATGCATATGTGCCATCTCAATTAAGGCACAAATTGGAACCTCAACATGCAAAGTGTGTGTTCATTGGATATGATGATAAGCAAATGGGATATAGGTTGTGGAGTCCATCCACAAAACAATTCCTTTGTATCAAAGGATGTTACATTTGATGAGCAAGGTACTTAGTATGCAGGTACAATCAATATTCATGCAGGTGATGAAAAAGTTGATGCATTGATGGAGAATCAGACATGGGATTTGGTTCCTAAACCAAATAGTCAGAAGATCATTGGATGAAAATGGGTCTACAAGTCAAAGAGGTTTGCAGATGGAAGTGTGTCTAGATATAAAGCTAGACTTGTTGTGAAAGGTTTTGCTCAGACATATGGTATAGATTATGATGAGACCTATAGTCCTGTGGCAAAGATGACAACCATCAGGACACTCATAGCTATTGCTGCATTTAAAGGTTGGAAACTATGTCAATTAGATGTGAAGAATGCTTTTCTAAATGGTTACATTTCAGATGATGTTTTCATGGAGCAACCACAAGGATTCAGAAATGAAAGGTATCGAGATCATGTATGTAAGCTCAAGAGAGCTTTGTATGGTTTGAAGCAGGCCCCAAGGGCATGGAATTATAGACTTGTGAAGTTCTTGAAAGAACTTGGTTTCCAAGTATCTAAAGCAGATAGTAGCTTGGGTTCATTTACATGTGCATATATGTTGATGATATAATTCTTACAGGTATAAATGAGAAAGGCATTCAAAGCCTAAAGAAGCAAATGGAGAAAGAATTCAAGATTAGTGACTTGGGAGACTTGTCATATTTCTTGGGCATGGAGATCTCATACACTCAACATGGAGTGTATGTAACTCAAGAAAGGTATTTGAAAAACTTGTTGATCAAGTTTAAAATGGATGATTGCAGGGTAGCACCTACTCCAATGGAGGTGAATCACAAATTGAGCAGATATGGAGGAGAAGAGTTCAAGGACATGAAGCTATATCAAAGTTTGGTTGGTAGTTTGATCTATGCTACATTAACTAAGCCTGATTTGTCATATGCAGTTGGAGTATTGTCTCAATTCATGCATTGTCCTAGGAAAGAACATTGGGTTGCAGGACAAAGAGTGTTGAGGTACATTAAGGGTACACTTAAAGAAGGTTTGTATTATGGTTTTACATCAGATACAAACATAAAGATTTATAGTGATACAGATTGGGCAGGTAATCCGGATGATAGGAGATCAACTTATGGATACTTGTGTTATGTGGGAGATAAGTTAATTTCATGGTGTTCAAAGAAGCAACACACAGTTGCGTTATCATCCACAGAGGCTGAGTACAAAGGTATGGTTGAAGTTGCAAAGGAAGTGATATGGCTTAAGACTCTTATGAAGAGTTTTGACATCATTCAAAGTACACCCACTATTCATGGAGATAACATGAGTTCATTGTATTTAGCTGCTAATCCTATTTTTCATGCCATGACTAAACACATTGAGATTCAGTATCATTTTCTAAGAGAGAACGTGATGGATAAAGAGATTGAAGTTATACATACTTCAACAAAAGATCAGATAGCTGATATGCTAACCAAAAGCTTGGATGGACCAAAGCTACAAAGATTCAAAGACATGGCAGGTATAAAGAAGATAGAGAAAACCTCAATTGATGATTGAGGGGGAGTTGTTGGTGCAAGGCAATCAACAATTGAAGTTTTGATGAAGTTTTGAAGTCAAGGATTGAAGAAAAGATCAAGTCATGAAGTATGAAGAAAGTATATGTTCAGAGAATGAAGATATGTATACATATGTACATTTAACTTAGAGTTAGCTCACTTATACTTTTGTATATTTATGATCTTGTACATATTTGCCTATATATACAAGCAAAAAATGTCACGAAAATATGAGAGAGCATGTGAATAGAGAGATTAGAATTTGTATGAGTCATTAGACACTTTAAAAGTGAGAAAGATCTCTCTCATCAGTTAGATGTAAAGTTTTCCAGAAATGAAGAAAAGTTCAACCGATATTTCTGAGAGTTCTCCTTCTGTGTTGAATCTTTTGTGAAATGCTTTTGTACAAGTCTAAGTCTATAGTTGATTGATCTAGTTTTCAACTCTTAATTGCGATCAAGCTAAGAGAATTGAGTGTAGGAACATTTACATGTGTGAATGTAAAGAAGTGAAGTTGCAGGAGGCGCAAAATTCGATGCTAATGTTTTGGTCAATTCTCCTTCCACAATGTAAAGTTTTGAGCAAGAAAGCACTCATTCTTTAAGTTGAGGTAAGCTACCTATGGCTAAAATCATTTGATTAAACAGTTTCTATTTTGGGAGAACCAAGCCTTAGAGGTTGTAGGTGTCAAAGTCGACTGTAAAGAACTATAGTTTTAGACATAGGTGACTTGTTGAGATCATTTCTCAAGCCCTACTGAGTCTTTTGAAATGATTTAATTTGGAGAACGTGTGCAAACTATAGGTGACACCTTGTGCAAAGTTTTATAAAAAAATTTACACATTTGATAAGTCAATGAGTGAGTTATGTGCAGGAGACTTTCTGTGTAGTCACCTTCTTCACAGTTTGTTCAAGATTTTGGAAATTGAGTATTGATCCTCCAAATTGGTGAAGGTTTTAAGTTATTCTTGATATAGAGGTGCTCTAACTTCAAGGATAACTTGTTCTTTTGGAGATTAACACTCTCCATCATATCATGCACGTTCGAGGTGTATGGAACCCAAGATGTGTGCAAGAAGAAGTTGCTGGCAAGTTTGTAGATGGCGATTGAGATTTGGGTATCCAAATGAGCTTTATTTTGTTGTTCTTGAATGCAACCTTGTCTCCTCTTGTGCTTCTAGTAACTATCATATTGTGATTCTTCTTTGCTCGCCATACATATCTTTGAGTTGATTTCTTTAAGTACTCTAGTTTCTGCCATTTTGGGTTATTACGTCTTTCTTGCTCCTTTGACTTCATTTTGGGTGGATCCTTCCTTTGTACTGGTGTCTTCAATTGAGTTTTCTTCGTTGGCATAGTTGATTTGGGGATCCATATTTGCGTTCTTGAGGGTTGAGCAACAATCAGTTTCTTTGGGATCCATAATTGAACAATCTTCTGTACACCTAGTGATCCAGCTTGGCTTGTAGTCTTGACCTGTTGTTGGTTCCTTTGTAGGTGATGGCTTTCTTATTGATGATATGCTGCTACTCGATCTTTTCGAATCCATGTGTTGCGTATAGGGTATGCACACATCTTCATTTGTGCATAGGAATCCTTTTTTTTGTATATACCTAGAGTTTCACATGAGAACTCCCTCTTAGACACTTTTTGATATTTCTCCAAAAGTAAGGCTTTTGAAACATTGTAAATACTCACATTTTTGGTAGATATGTAGAAAAATCCCCACACACGTATTCTTGGAGATATGGTTGTTAGAAAGAATATTTCCCAAGATCTTTTTGAGATATGTTAGTTAGGCATGTGCTCCTTTTTGACTAGTCAAAAAGAGCACATGGGGGAATGTGTCTAGCCTATATATAGAGGCTTATCTCTTGTAATGAGGGAGCTTTTGATCGTGCTCTCATGTAAAATCCATTCAATGGAAGAACTCTCCTTTCTCTTAAGGCTTTGTACATATATGTATCTAGTCTTGGAGTGTGTGAGAGTGAGGTGTGTGTGCATGCTAGCAATTCCTATATGTGTAAGTAGACTGTTGCTTTTATCTTGTATTTTACATATGTGACTAGGATCCTTGACTCCCATTGCTCCATATTTTCAAGCATGTGGCATAGCTGCGGGATGATGGCCAATGGCTTGAACATGATGGAGGATGGGGTGGATGAAAGGAGAGTCTTTCTTGGGCCTTCCTTCTTGCTTCCATGCAAGGTGGTGTGGGTCTTGGCTCCCAAGGGCATACTACAACAACAAATTTGGTGCCGTTGTCGGGGAGAATGGCCTTTCATCACTTGGAGTGCTCAAGAGCATGTGGTAAGATATTGATTTGCAATTTTTCTGCTTATTCACTTAGGATATGTGTGTTGGCATAGCATTTTTCACCCTTCCATTGGACCATTTGCTCCCCATTTCCATGTTTTTTGTAGGTTAGTTTTAGTTCATGTTTGTTTAGTGCACAAGAACACCCCCCAACCCTTTCTCTCTCTTTCTCTCTCACATACACATAGACTCCCACACACTCACTAAGGCATCACTCTCCATCTCTCCTCCATTTCTTGATTTCAGTGATGGCCTTGAAAAGGGGGATGGGTAATGCCCTCGCTGCTCCCTTCTCTCTCTTCAGCTTCAAGAAAACCACAAAAAACAGGAGGGTTGAACTTTTGATAGATGTAAATTTCAGATTTCCATGATTCCTCTTCCTAAACTTGCAAAGAACCCTGGTTCCTCTTCCTTTTTTTGGTCACATTTGAAATTTGGTGTGAGGGCATCGGAGCTCCCTTGTTTCTCTTTGCCCTCTCTCTCATCCTTAATGGAGGGCAGGTGAAGTCTGACAAAGGGACACGCATGCGACTAGTGGACTACGGTGCTGTTGGCGCCCCAATTGATGGGTGGGGAGGCTCTTCCTCGTCTGCCCTTATGACTCTTGCAATTCGGGGTTGAGCTCTTCGTGAGCTCCCCCTCCATATCTCCGACCATCTGCACTGTAGTCTGGGGCTTGGGCCTTGATCTTCCCCATGTTTGCATTTCATCACGGATATGTTGTGCGATTGCGGGACCTTCCCCCATCTCTGATCATCAAATCCATGCCACAGTGTGCTGCTGGAGAGACTTTTTGCGAGCATAATGCATCCCCTTTTACACTCTCACCATTGTGGCTATGCTCGTCTTGCCATGGCTCAGAGTCGGGCTTTGAGGCTTTCTTCTTTGTCTGCAGCTGTCGATTCCTGCTGCTATGCCCAACTTTTCATTGGAGGCAAAGAACCAGCTTTCTGCTCGATGCCATTCTGTTCTTGGATTCCATCATGGATCAACTGCACGGAGGAAATGCTTTTGACAGCTTGCCAAAGGAAGATCAGACTCAGGAAGCTCTGCTCCACCTACCTGCGTATGTGGTCGATCTTCAGAGTTGGGCATTCCCATCAATCCCTCCTCTGTGGTGCTCTTCGGACCATGCCATTCGGCCCTGTCCCGGCCCAAGTTTTAGGTGCTTTCATCGATTATGGGTGCCTTCGGGTGACTTTGGGGTTGGACAAATTCGTGTGACAGTGGCTTCCTCTTTTTCCATATATGGACTAGAGGTGTTAGGTCCTTACAAACAAAATTCCTGGTAGCTTTGCTCCTCGTGGAGATGGGCATGGGCTCTCTGATCCTCTGTGTGGCTGCTTTATGGTTGAGCATGGCTCACCCATCTACTCCGTGACAATCCACCCAGGATTGCTCTCCACTCCTCTTTCTCGTGTTGAATCTCTTGTTCATTTGGCAGAAAGGACAACTCGCATGCCCTATTCAGTGGAGGTAGTTCTTTGACATGCCTCGTTTCTTCCACAGTTGGTTGTGCTTGGATAGTATACAGTCCATTTTAATGATCACTATCAACAAATAAGGAACTACCGCACAGCCATGATCTCAGGTATAAGGTAAGCCCGGCCGTGCCTCCCTCGACATTCCTCTTCTAGGCAGATGCGCGATTTTTGACAGAGGACGAATGGTGTGCACCATCAGACTCGCACCATCAGATTGAAGGATGGATGATTTGATCCTCTGTGAAGGCAGAAAATGGTGTCATGATCACTATGTGTATTGCGAGCTCCTGTGGCTCCTCAGTCATGCCCTCCAGTCGGCTCTACACCAACGCCTTGAATCATGGGGTTCAGCTCATGTCGTGCCCTTGTTGTACTCTTTTGAGAGCATCAGATCTTCGACTGTGCTATCTTTGCTTTTCAACTTTACTGTGATTGCTCCAAATGGTGGAGGATGTACTCAAGAAATTTGTACCGAAGTCAGTTCATCATGGTCTATTGCTGCTGAAGCAATAGAAAGGGGTTTGTCTTTGGCTGATGGCGTGTATGTATTGTGCTAAAAAGCTCGGGTTTTCTCCATACTCATGCCCATGATGATCTACTCTCAAGGGCTCTCTTATGGGGTAGAAATCCTCGTGCTCTCCCTCTTCAGACTATTCTACTCTAGGCAATCGCGTTCACTTTCATCAATGAACCAAAAACCTTGGATCTCTGTATCTACTGCCAAAATGTGAAGACTTCTCCATTTTGGAATGGCGCATGGCTCCAACTTGGGGGGATGCTTTGGAAGAACTATCAATCTCCTGCTCCAAAACTAGAACCTATGAACCTTTGCTCAGTTCAGATTCAAGACAAGCGCTTCATCAATAGATGAGAACATGATCTACCTCGGGACCAACCTCACCACGGCAGATTGGTGCTTTCCTTGAAGCTTAGGTTGCACTGACTCTACTCTGATAATAACCGACAACCATTCCAGCAGTCATGTGGCCCTGTGCATGTCTGTTCATCCAAAACGCAAACATCCGGGTGTTGTTCATTGTTTCACGAAGTTTCCCTCTCACACTGAGATTATTAACTCCTCGAACCAGCTGAAATTTATGGTTTTCATGATCAAGCATTAGAAGGTCTTATGATAGTCTGTGGAAAGAGGCTAGCCATACCTGTGGTGAGTTAGAGCATCATGAGAAATGGAGTTGGCAGAAATATGGCACATCCCCAAAAGATGTTCATAATGTATCTTTGAGTATGCTGCCCTCTGTAAAGAACTTGAAGGTTGTATCAAACATACTCATGAATGCCAGAATGAAGGAAATATTGCACAAGGCTCAGGGGGTGACTTTCTTCATGAGGTAATTGTTGGAAAAGCTTGTGATTGTTCGAGTCCAGCACATGTATTCCTCTGCTCGCTACTACCAGGAATAAAGGCTGCTGGAATGGTGCAAGGCTCCATGTATTATATTGCTTCTCCTTTTACCATTGTGCTTCCGATGAGTGAAGCTGGGATGCTTGCTATGTCATGCCATCACCTTGCAACAAAAGTGTGGGCTATGGCCAAGCATGTCAACATTCCTAAGCTAAGGAATATGAGCAAGGAAGAGCTTGTAAGAGAGCTGCCCATGTTTGAGAACAAAGAGCTTCATGAATTTTGTGATGCATGTCAACTAGGGAAGCAAGCAAGACAACCATTCCAAAGGAGCACACATAGGGCTGCAAATCTCTTGGACCTCATCCATACTGATGTATGGGGACCTTCCAAAGAGTCATCCTTGGGAAGATCAAGGTATTTTGTTACATTTATTGATGATTATTCTAGAAAAGTTTGGATATACATCATTAAAGAAAAATCAGATGTGTTCTTCAAGAGGTTCAAGCAAGAGGTTGAGAAGGAGACAGGTAAATATATCAAAGCCCTAAGGTCTGATGGAGGGGGAGAATACTTCTCCAAAGAATTCAGCTCTTATTTGTATGAGAATGGTATTAAAAGGCAATTTACATGCAGGTATACCCCCCAACAAAATGGGGTGGCTGAAAGGAAAAATAGGCACATTGTTGAAATTGCAAGGTGTATGATTAATGAAGCACACATGCCATTATTTTATTGGGTTGAGGCTGTTTATACTTCAGTTTATTTGTTGAATAGGGTACCTACAAGTGGTGTGCATGAGTTGACTCCAAATGAGGCCTACTATGGTAAGAAACCAAGTGTGGAACATCTCAGGGTTTTTGGATGTACTTGCTATGTGCACATTCCACAAGAGGTAAGATCTAAACTTGATGCAAAATATGAAAAATGTATTTTCATTGGCTATTCTACTGAGCAAAAGGGGTACAAATGCTATAATCCTTACACCAAGAAGTTGTATGTATCAAGAGATGTAGTATTTAATGAATTGAAACCTTGGTATGTAGACAAGGGAAAAGAAAAGGTAATAGATGATGACTTGGATGATGTATCGGTTTGTGGTAAAGGTGATATGCAGGTTGAATCAACTCAAATGAGTGGGTCTGAGGCTTCAACATCAAGATCAGCTACCCAAGGACACATGGGAGAAAGAAGAAGTCTATCAGAATCACCAACATCCAGGTATAAGTCTCTTAGTGACTCTCATGATGATCATAAAGGTGATAGTGAGTCACACGATGAAGAAGACTATGAAGAAGTGGTTACACCACAAGTAAAGCTTTCAAGGTTAAGGAAGCAATTCCCTAAAGGGAATAAGAGGAGATCCTCAAGGCTCAAGAAGCCAATACAAAGGTTAAGTTATGACTCTTTCATTGCCAAGCACTATGCCTATATGATGCAGGTTATTGGAGATAATGATCCTCAAATGTATGAGGAGGCATCAACAAAGGAGGAATGGAAGAGAGCAATGGATGAAGAGATGAAAGCACTCAAGGACAATGAGACTTGGGAATTAGTACCTAAAACACCAGGTATGAAAGTGGTTCAAAACAAATGGGTGTATAAGACTAAAAGGAATGCCGATGGTTCACTAGCTAGACACAAAGCTAGGTTGGTTGCAAAGGGGTTCACACAAACTTTTGGTGTGGATTATGAAGAGACATTCAACCCCGTGGCTAACAAAACAACAATAAGGACCTTAATAGCTGTATGTGCAGGTAGAAGATGGCCTATATATCAGCTTGATATAAAAAATGCATTCTTGAATGGTGAGCTAAAAGAAGAGGTATACATGGCACAACCTATTGGATATGAAGATGTGGATCATCCCAATTTTGTTTGTAGGTTGAAGAAGGCCTTGTATGGTCTTAAGCAAGCACCAAGGGCCTGGAATCAAAGGCTTGTTGAATACCTTGAAAAGTGTAGGTACATTCAAAGCAAATCTGATCCCTCACTCTACATGAAGAAAGAAGGGAGTAAGGTGGTATTTATTTGCATATATGTGTATGATCTTATCATAACAGGTAGTGACCATGAAGGAATTAAAGACATCAAGAGGAGCCTTGGAAAGGAGTTCAAGGTATCTGATTTGGGTGAGTTAAAGTACTTTCTAGGTATTGAAGTTGTTTATGCAATGGATGGCATATACCTTTTGCAAAGGAAATACCTATTGGATGTACTTTACAAGTATGGTATGGCTGAATGTAAGGTACTCACTCAACCTATTGATGCAAATACAAAGGTAAGCATGTTGGATGGTAGAAACTTCATGATTTGACATTATATAGAAGCTTGGTTGGCTCTTTAATATATGCAACAATGACTAGACCTTATCTTTCTTATGTGGTAGGCGTACTTGCCCAATTTATGCATGTTGCTACTCAAGAGCACTTAAATGCAGCCAAAAGAGTGCTTCGGTATGTTAAGTATACAACCAATAATGGATTGTTTTATAGGTATGGAGAAGAGCTAACTCTTAGAGGATGGAGTGATGCTGATTGGGCTGGTTCTATTGATGATAGAAGATCCACTTCGGGGTATGTATTCATGCTTGGAACAAAGACTATCTCATGGATGTCAAAGAAGCAACCTACGGTGGCATTGTCTTCAACCGAGGCTGAGTATAGAGCATTAGCTCTAGCTACATGTGAAGCTATGTGGCTTAAAAAGCTTCTAATTGACTTGGATGTGCAGGTTGGAACAATCTCCCTTTATGGAGATAATATATCATCTATTCACTTGGCTAATAACCCCATGTATCATGCTAGGAGTAAGCACATTACCATTATGTAAGAGAAAAGGTTGCTACTAACGAAGTGGATGTTCATTTTGTGACAACAAAGGAGCAGGTTGCTGATCTATTCACCAAAGGATTGGATGCATCAAAGCTAAGCAAGTTCAAGAACATGATGAGCTTGATGGACATAGACACTTCCTACCTAAGCTTGAGGGGGAGTGTTGAAAAAGAAGGAGCAAGCTTAGAGAGTTATTTTGATAATTTTGATATTCAAAATTTAGGTCATTGCTTAGATAATCATAAATCCACGACTCCTTATCCATTAGGAGTGAAAGGAAGCATCAAAGGGCACTCAAGGAAGTTTGAAGATCAAGAAGAATCCATTGAAGAGACAAGACACAAGGAAGGGGTATGTGAAAGGTCACACACACATTCATACAAGCATGAAGGCGCATTTTCGGGATACCAAGATTGAGGAGAAGCATCTAGCAAGTGCCCAAGGACCAGAGGAGCATTCCCAAGAAGTTTCAGCCCCAGATCATCTCTGTAAGTGAGGTTTTGGATCAGTTTCTCACACTAGACCCTCTCTCTCTAGTGTAGTCTGTCAGACATACCCAACTTGTAACAGGAGTTGCTCTCTGTGTATAAATCCAAACTCAGTGATTCTTGTCTTGAAAGAAAGCTTATCTCTCCTACTTTCTCTGTAAAGGGTCTCACAGTAATTGCGTACTGCTGCGCCGAGATATTGTTATTTCTCTGTAACTGAAATTTGTGCACATGTGGACAGACAGGTAGTCTGTTTTGTAACAGTGAGTTGCCTGACTTATACTCATCCAAATTGCGTGTTTGTTGGCTTGTTGGAAAGCTAACAGAGTCTACTAAGTGTGGACAAAATCTTGGAGTCATTGGATTTCAGGTGGTGGGTCAAATTGCTTGATCCAGGTCAGGTATATTTTCAGGTGTAGGCTGTGAGACCTACTTGGGTTCATTGTGCTTTTGTTGTGCATATAGAGGATCTGTTCCTCACAATCCTTCCTCATCTATGCATTCATTCATAGTTATTACTTCCTCATTTACGCATACGTCAAGAGTGGCTAAAATCTCCATCCAACCATGGGATTTTAAATCTTCATCTAAGAATATTTGAGGCATGTACACAGGATCTTCTACAGGTCTAGACATTCCTTGCCTTGGCTACCATCTTTGTCTCCTTTTTTTGTTCCCTTTTAGCTGCCTTACACATCCATAGGTGAGTATCTTCATTCATCCAAGTTTGACTACTTGATCCTACACTATGGATGGATAAATGATCATTTTCCTTGTGTATCAGGTTCCATTGGAGAGGATGGACATCTTGATAAGTATAAGTATGGATGTTTATCCTAGTTGTCGTTCCTCCATGCTGCAAGTACACTGCGTCTTTACCCCAATCTTGCACTACCTTGAGCTGTCTCATGAAAGACCTTCCCAGTATCATCTCATAATTGCTAGCCTTTTCAAATTGACATATTGCTAAGGTGTGCTCAAATTCGACTCCACAAGTGGTAAATACTATGTTTTCCAATAATCCTAAGGTTTGTACCATGTGTCCATTTTCCATTTGAATCTTTATCCTCGTGGGTCATAGGGCTGGCTTTCCCCGATTCTCCCATGTTTCTTTGGTCGTAATTCCTACTCCGGCTCCCGAATCTAATATGGCTTTCCTGGTATAACCTTTATAAGTGATAGGGAGTTTATCTCTAACTGGATGGTGATTTTCTCTCTCAATAGAGGTTTCACTTTCAAGAGTTCTTCTAGAGTCAGAGTACATGGTATTTTTACCTTCTTAAGATGTTGTATTATGTCAGAGGTTTGGCTTGATGGGTTTTGCTCCTTTCTCCTTACTGAGGGAACATGATATAATTCAGAGTTATGTTCATACTCTCCCATATAGTTTGGTAATACATTCACACTGTCTTCATCATCTTTGTTATCATCAAGTTGAGATGATCTTTCTGTGTTTAATTCAGGGATTGACAATTCAAGCTCGCCTACAGCTTCTAACTCCTCAAAAGGTGGTTCAATTCCTTCTGTTTTCTTCCACCTATCTTCTTGGACTCTTTCCCATAAGTCTCTAGACCATTCCACATCTACTTCAGGGATTACAGATCATTCTTCTTTACTTTCATGGCAATTTTCTTCATAATTCTTTTTTTTTCTTTCCTTCCCAAGGGTGACTAGGTACTACACATTCTTGAAATTCTTTTTCAGGAATCCTTGTGCTGGGTAGTGGCTGAACAAGTTTTTTTAAGGTTTGATGAGCCACTTCAATTAACTTTTTACATATTTCCAATCTCTCTTTCTCTAAGTCACCTCTTGGGTATTCTCTTTCATGTTGCTCAATGGTTGGGTGTGCCTTTATTCGTGCTTGATATGCTTTAATCCACATAGCTAAATCTTCTCGCATTGGATCGGCTAAAACTGATCCTGCCTCTTGTTTTTTATGCTTTTCTGTCTCCTTGTTAGGGTTTCCTTTAGGTTTTTGCTTTTCATCTTAGCTTTGCTTATTATTCTTGTTCTCTAACTTTTGTTGCAGTTTCTTATCTTTTATCTTTTCTCTACGATTCTTCCATTTTTGGGTTCATCTTCACTTAACACTTTTCTCAGACTCTTTAGAATCTGCAACTACTTGGATGCTAGGGTGTTCAATTCTTTGTCTTGGTTATCATTGTCTTTGGATTTATCCGAGGTCTCTCTTGTTTTTGCCCTAGTTATTGCTTTCAATGGCACCGTGTATTCCTTATCATTCCGTGATGACTCTACCACTTCTATTATATTTATTTGTGCAGTGGGATTGATTTTATTTGGATTTCTAGGGCAATCCTTAAAAAGGTGTTCCTTGCCACAATCACTGCAGTAACCCTCCCAAACTCTCTGAGGTGGTGGTGGGTTAGGCAATGTACACTCTCTGATGAAGTGATCACCTCCACATCTATAACATGGTCCTCTAGGAGCAGGTGGTCTATTCATTGGCCTTGGAGGTAACAGTGCTCTTGGAGCAGTATACATTAGAGACACATAGTCTTGATCATAGGAGCTATCATAACCATCAGATCCATATGTATATGATTCATAGGATTATCCATACTCAACCAAAATATTTTCATAAGTGGAATAATTCCCTGACTAAGGTCATAAGATTGATCATAAGTCTCAGTACTAGTCAATGGGGTGGCTAGTACTATTGCTCTTTCAAGATTCTCTTTAATTTGTGTGATCTTCACCAAGACAACATTTTGAGGGTGAGGTGGTTGTTGTCCTAACACTGGTTGAGGTTGATTGTATCCTTGATATGCATATGGCCGTGGTGTAGGTGCTTGCTGATGGTATAGGGGGTATCTATAGGCTTCTCCTCTTTGATCTCTTGAGGGGTATCCATAAGGCCTAAATGGTGGTTGTGTAGGTCTTGGTTGTCGATTGTAAGGACAATTCTCCGTACTGTGATTTGCGTACCTTTGCTCTATGCTACAATAATGAGTTGGTCCCTAGGCAGGTGGTCTGTTATAGGCATAAGGAGGTGGTGGGACTGCTCCCCTATTGCACAAATGAGAAGGCTGGTCACCTCCACAGTGAACACATCTCTTGAGCATAGGCACTCTCATAGGGTGATTAGGATAATTCTTCTATCCTTAGACATTTAGCTTCTTAGCCACTAAATCGGCTATCTCTTCTACATTGTTCCTAGGATTGGAAGTACTGCTAGCACTATCCTCGCTCTTAACACTTCCTTGAGGTATTTTTAAGTCTTCCGCTAGATTGTCTTCTAGATCAATACACTCCTTCATGCATTCTTGTACACTTTGGAATCTCTTCACATACACTAAGGATCTCAATGAACCATTCACCAATCCTTCCAAAAATAATGAGACCATTTTATTTTGCGTGGATCTCTCTTCTGTAGGACATCTATCCACATATTGCTTGAATCGTCTCGCTGCTAACCTCACTAATTCCGTAGGTGACTACTTGAAACTGTGGATTAATGATGAAGAGTTGTTTTTTATTCCAATCTTAGTAAATTCCTCAGTTAATTCTTGATATACTTGTTCCATGTTTAGAAAATTATTAGGATCTAAGGGTTGGAACCAGGCTAAGGCCGTGTCTGTGAGGGTTAGGCCAAATGATTCATACTGGATCATGAAATCTTCTACTTGTTTAGCTCTTACCACTTGTTGGAATTCAGCAATGTGATTGTATGGCTCACTAAAACCATCATAGTGGCTTCTCATGCATTTGGCAACTTGAATTGATCTTAATCTTCTTCCAGGTTTAGGTGGTCTTGGCATTACAGGGAAAACTAGTCGTCCTATTGGTATATGTGCATCTCTTCCTAATGGTGGTCTCTTAGGAAAAGGGATTCTATTTCTTGGTTCTGCATTTGCACGAGGTCGATACTTGGGATTAACACCAGGTGTAGCAAACTGGACTTGAGGTCTAACAAGAATGCTTTGTTGTCGTGTCTGATCTGAATGCTGATAAGATGAATTTTGGTGAGTTGCTTGGGGGTTTTGAGAAGTAGTGGCTTGATCCCTAGGCGGGAATACAGGAATGTTCTAATATCTCAGCATCACTCTCTCCAATTTAGTCATGGGCCAATATCTTCTCTGATTCTTGTCTAAGTATGTAATTTGAGAGGGGTTTTCAGGATCTTGTAACTCATAGATGGTGGCTGGATTTTTCACTTCTTCCCACAACGAAGAGTTGGTTTTAACTAAATGGTCCATTCCATTCACCATGTAGACATCCATTAAAGAGTCATCTTGGGGAATTAGATCTCCTCTCCAAACCCTAATTACAATGGACTTCCCTCTAGGGGTTGACACATGTTCTTCTTATTCCTCTTCATTAAGGTTTTGGGCATTATTTTCTTCCCTTTGCTCATTGATGCTCTCTAGATGCTCCGTGACTACATACAGAATACCTCTCTTGTCCATGTAGAAACCCCCTACGTACTTGACTGCTGGTCTACGCACTATATGAGCATCCTTGGCTTTGTTCAATCTTGCCACGGATCTATCTAATGCATCTATGTAGATGGGTAGATCATGTTGGTTGGTGTTCACGTATTCCAAGGAGATTCTGTACTCTCCCTCAATGATAGACATTAGACTTGCTATGGGTATAGAACTATGCATGTCTTTTGAGGCCATAATAGTCTCTTCCTCAGATTCACTCGAGGTTTCAAAGTATTGTGAATGTAGGGTGGGTTGTGCAACACTACCTACTGACGAGATTACGCTTCTACGGCTTCCCAGGACTCTTCCTGACCTGAAGTTCATTCACTTCGTCAGGGCTTATACGTCCTCTACTTCACCCTTTACTGCTACCCAATTTGCTTCAAATTTTCCCCTTAAATGGCTTGAATACTCTCTCGTCGATACCACTTCTGAGCGATACTCCTTTGACTATATGATGTCATGTATCCCACGATATGATGCTTATGTAACTCGTGATACGATACCACAATTGTCCCCGATACGATACTGACAATCTGCATTATACGATATCACCGATGGGCAACGATACGATACTGCTATCATCGGCGTTATGATACCCAACAATCAAACGATACGATACTTGTTGTGTATACGATACGATACTAAGAGGCTTGACGATACGATGCTCGATTCTCTGGCAATACAATACTACCCTTTACACGATACAATATTGGATAAAGAGTGATACGATACCAAACTTGAGCACGATACGATATGGCTCACTCCCTCATATGATATCAAAGTTCACAATACGATAGCAAAGTTATTCACGATACGATACTTATTTTATGAACAATATGATACGAGATGTTTTAACGATACGATACCACTTTGGCATCCGATACAATACCAATTTGGTCGGTGATACGATACCACAACCAAAATGATACGATACCAGGAATTTAGCGATACGATACGACTCAGTGATCACGATCGTGATACCACACTTTGGTGATACGATACCATAATGGTATCACAATACCGCAAGTGGGCAACCGGCGATAGGATATCAAACGAGTATTGCGATACAAGGGAATTCTTGTATCATGATACCAAAACTCAATCGATCATGATACTTGATTTTTTCCACACACACCAATTATTATTTTCAAAAACCAAGTTAACTTATGTGTTCCTTGTGCATTCCCCTTTCTCCCTCTGTGTCTATATCTTAAAAACACTCACTCAAACTCTCGATCTCTCTCACACGATGCCGATCGCAAGTAGTTTCTCACTTCTTTAGATTCACAGATGTTTATAAGTGATTAATCATACTGCTCTTACCTCCTCTAAGCTCCCTTTTAGCTCGATTCAAAGAGATATCATTTGAACTCACTCCAACGACCGTGATCTCAAGCTCATGATACCACCAATCTTCTGTGCTCTCCCACAATACTAGCTCAGCCACAAGTGATTCACAAATGACTATTTTTTGGTTTTTAAACCTCTGTTTGAACAAAGTTGGAGGAGTACAAAAATGAAGAGTGCTTGAAATTCTAAACGTACTTTCCTATCTTACTCTCTTTCTCTCTACTACCTATTCTAACTTCTCTCTAGCTCACTTCCCTAAACTAACAACTCACTAGATACACTCCCAAAGTGAGAAGTAGTAAGTGTGGATGAGAGTGACTTACCAAAGAAGAGAAATTCACAACTCCTCTACTCACGTCAATGCTAAGAGCCCCATCACACGAATGCATTCGAAACTCCCCAACAACGGCGCCAAAAAACATGTGTACCTAAGTATCGACTTAGGGACTTGAGAAGAAGGAGACTATACCTCTATCCTCTACAAGTGCATATAGTGGGGATTACACGCTTTAATTTATCAATCCAAGAAGTATCACAACCTAGCCGAGTATATGAAGACATGCATTCAAATGACACTCAATGCAAATGTGAACTAACAAAGGTGCAAACAAGTATAAACTATCACATTCAAAGCTTTCATGGTCGGCTATGGTGTCGTGATACTTAAGAGCAGCAACCAATAGTAAATCAAGCTTTCTCTTAGCTCTGAACTCGGAATATAGCAAATAGTGGGTTCATTTCAAAGCTCTTGAGAAGACGCATCCAATGGCAGCCCGATTCTCACACTTTTGCTTCAAGCTATGAGCAAGATACTGAGCCACGAGAATGACCTACCTATCCTTCAACACTTCCTACACTTCGCACACACATTACCAACAGCAAACAAGCACTACCATGGATAAACAAAACTTCAAAGCACTCTTTTCAAGACATACATGCATGCAAGCTCACAAGGAAGAAGATCCAGAGCGGAGAAGATGCAAATTCGAAATTATATGCTCTTGATTCTAACAATGGCCAAAAAGTCCCTATAAAGAGTCAAAAAATGACTTATATACATGTGCCCTAAAAATGGTCCTTTCATACAAGAGACCGGCACTTTATTGAATCAAAGACTAATTCCCTACTAGTTTACAAGGGTAATCATACAGATATCTCTGGATATGCATCTAGAGGACTCCTCTAGTGCATTTACATTGGAAAATATATTACAAGGTGACTATGTTACAAAAATAAGGTGTCCAAATCGAAAAACTTTTGGGGCCCTTCTTTTTCTCTGCATTTCTGCTCTGCAACACCCCTCTTTATCTCTATTGTCCCTTGACAGGCTTTCCTTCTTGTCTCTAGTTTTGTGCCTCTAGTTGATCTCCTTCCTTATTAACTGATAGCCTCTGTATAGTTGAACACTGCTGGCTCCTGTGGAAGTCATAATGATATAGTTTTTCCAGTGGTCAAGAAACTAATCATAACTCAAGACCTGTTGCATGAGCCTCCAGATGTTGGAAGGACCTTGTTTACTTCTTTGTTTCCATCCGTCCGACCTTGTTGCATTTCTGAGGCCTATTTATTTCTTCTCACTGCATGCAACCCGTGGGATGAACTACAATAGATTTGTAGTCTAGCTCACCAATAACCTCTTTGTATTTCGTATATTCATAAATCTGGGTTGCTATGTTAAGTCGGGCTTCCATGCATGCAATCAGTGGAAGGTATGAAGGTCTAGATTTTTAGCCTTCGATCTGGAGTTCCCAAAGATCAAGAGGTTGAAGCACCTTCCGAGGCTCGGGATCAGTCGGATATTTTCTTACACTTCTTCATGGGTAATTGTTGACCTTGATGCGTCCTTTCCTGTTGATTACTTTCCATTGTTATGTGCCCCTGTGGGGCTCTCTGTAGAGATGGGTGTTGTGTTCCCTTGCAGGGATTCCTACAAAGACATGTCTTGAAATATATTCTATTTAATGAATCTTCTCTCTTGATCTTCTTCATCTTTTCTTTTTGCTTGACTCTCCATCAACAATGCTCCTATGTTTTCTTGATATTTTATCTTTCATCACATATGTGGCCCCTATATTCTCCAAAATACGTAGTTTTATCCTAGATTTTCAAATATCCTTCTTACTCCTCATTAAATTCTTCTTCTTTGGATTCATTTTCCATTTGAATCCCTTTTATCATCCTCAAGGCTATATGGAAGATATCATATCCTTCTGGATTTTGAAGTTGTATTCCTACACTCTCTTCATTTGCTATATCCAATGTAGACAAGATATGGGTCCATCCATAGGGTTCAAATCTTCATCATTGAATACATGAGGTATCTATCTTTCATCGTCGATGGTTCTATCATTTACACAATCCTCTCCTAATAACAAATATTTTTGGAAGTTTGTTATGCATTGGACCATATGCCCATATTTGAGCTTCATCCTCACTTATTTGAGTTATGTATTTGAAAGATTCCCCAATAGATTCTTGATCATTATGGAATTTATTCCACTCCCTTTGAAAAATATCATGATAGGTTCATTTTCTCAAATTGACTCTGGTTACATTACCCTAATATTGTAGATAAAGTCAATCTTTTCCCCAATCCTAAACTACATTCAGTTGTCTCATGAATGGTCTTCCCAAAATAATCTCAAAAGAGGTTAATTGAGGAAACTCCACAACTACAAATTTATGTTCCATTTCTAATTCCACATGTCTTGATTATTACCTTTTCCCAAAGTCCTAAAGGTTTTTTGATGTGCCCATCTACTAATTGTAATTGCTTTCTAGTAGGTCTGAGTTTCGTAGCTCTTGCCATGTCGTCTTTGTCATTATTGTTGAAATTTATGGTATTTGTGCAAGCTCCAATTGTGATTCTTGACACATAATCACTCATTATTAACCTCTTCATCATTTATGTATTTTTTGCAAGCACAAAATGAAGCTAGACCCTAAAAATATAAAGGTACACTCATAAGCTTAAAAAGGAGTGTTGAATTAAAAAGGGCAAATGTATTTATGGATTAGATAAAAGCAAAATTATGAATAGAGAGATGGAATACTCAAAAAATTCATGACCTTATCCACATGGAGTGATGAGGAGCACCAAAAGCCACCCAAGAAAATGGAAGGACAAAGGACATGAAGTGAAAGGTCAAGAGGTGAGAGAAGATGCAAGGGTGGGTGAAACATCCTATGCCCATACCTCTATATATAGAGGTCATTTGAATGTGGAAATTTGTGGCGACTCCAAGGAAATGGACTAGAAGCATATACTGGTCATTCTCTCACCAATCAAGATCAGAAGGTACCTCATTTGGATGCTACAAGGCATAAAGGTATTCTAGTCACATACCTTTTCTATACATAGCCACCTTGTGAAGGTCATATCTCTCTATTTACTTAGCCCTTTAATGCATATAATATCTTTTTGGAAAGCTTAGCTCTCGTATCCTCTTTATCGCAAATATCTCATTCAGATGATTCTCCAATAGTGATTGGGAACATTACTTGTGAACCTCAATTTTTTGCATAACATAAGATGACACATAATCTATCTTTGAATAGTTAATTGCCTGGTCAAATGAACTCCAAATGGAGTGTTCTTTAGCTTGTTAGAAATCTAAGAAATTCTATTGTGTGTGGACTAATTGTCAGAGCCATTGGATCTCTCAGTTGTGATTGAATCAGGTTTTAGTAAGCATGTGTCTTACAGGGTAGATTCTAGAAGAGGTTCTCTAACTTCCGTTGTGTGTATTGGAGTGAAATTTGTCCACATTTTGGTATCAGAGTTTTGGTTGCAGAGCATTGGAGTGGAGCCCATGTATATGCAAAGAGATCATGAAGAAGATGCAGAGATGGCAAAGGAAGGCATGGAGCTATGAGCTCATGAAGTATGCAACACTCATGTGTGATGGAGATGAAGCTTGTGTATGTAAGACAAATTTGTTGCTTTATGTTATTTGAAGTGATACACTCTCTTTTCCTACTCTCTAGTACATATGTTGATCTTTGAGGCATGTTATAAGCGATACTAATCACTTGATTGAGGATCTATGAGCAGCCAATAGAAGGAGATGAAGATTCAAGCAAAGAATCTCGGATGAGCAACTACATATAGTTGCATATGAACACTGTATTCATGTTTGAGGTTTTGCACTCAATTGAATGAAGTGCAGGTTTATATTTTGTATATGGCTGAATATTGAAGCTTAAGTGTAAGCTTCATGATGACATTATATTCTTATGGAATGAAGATGCTTATGTATGCATGCTAGTGAAATTTTTTTCTCATGATGAATGACAACTTTGGACAGCCATGCTTAGGCTGAAAATAATCTGAATTTGAAGTTGATGATTGATGTCTATCATGCAAGAATGTATTCAAATATGTTCAAGTGTAATATATACACATGTTTTAGGATGTTTGGATGAGTAATAGGCTATTTTATAAAGCCTATGTATGCTGAAAATTCACAGGTCTATGTAGCCATGTGAATTGGCATAAAGAGAGATGAATATATGCTCAAATGATTGGTGTTTTTGCATGCATGATTGTATGTGATTTTTAGTGTGATATTGAAACACTAAAGGTTGGTCATGTTCAGCCATAAATGAGCTAAAAATACATTTGTTTGAATGCCATGAAGATTGGTAAGATGCAAGGCTGCCATGTATGAAATTTGTGGATGTATCTTGTTGTGGATAAAACCCATTGAGGTGATTTTGCAAAAGCAAATAGGTATGCTTATGTTATGATAACTAAAAGCATTTGATCTTTGAGTTTAGATACATCAAGTGAATGCAATGCTCCTATTTCAACAAGGCAAAGCAAGGTGGGCAAAGCTTGGATGAAGGGAGGACTCAAAGCTTGGAGCCAAAGCGAACGAAGGAGCCGAAGCTCAAAGGTTGCCAAACACATAGTGTGTGCACTTGAAGATTGAGCCCAAGCTGAAGGTAGACAGGGTGAAGCCTAGCATTGAGCTTCCCAACAAAGGAGGAGTGGAAGACTCCAAGGTAAGGACTGCCACAAAGTGTTGAAGACCCACCAAGGACTTGAGGATAATCCCCATGATTTGAGCACAAGCAAGTGCCATGATAGAAGGAAGAGTCACTCATGCAAAGTGTGACATGATGGCTGAGGCAAAAAAAGGTAAAGAAGAGCATTTGTAATGCTAAGGGCTGAGGTAAAGGTTTTGAAAAAGATCCACATTGTGTGTGGTAAGTTCCAAGCATAAACCATGTGAATGTATTGTCAATTAAGGATGAGGCTAATAAGACCACCAAAAGAGAGTGGCAAGCCAATGTAAAGACAAGTATGACCATCCCAAGAGGAATGGCAAGTCTATGTGAGGCAAGTAAGACCATCCCAAGAGGAATGGCAAGCCTATGTTAGGTGCAAGAAGCACCATAGACCAAGTGAAGGTCTAGTGAAAGGTTGAGGCAAGCAAGACCACCCAAGAGGAGTGGCAAACCTATGGCAAGTAAGACCATTCAAAGAGGAATGACAAGCCTATGTAAGGGAACGTAAGACCATCCCAAGAGGAATGGCAACCCTTGTTAGGTGCAAGAGGCACCATTGATCACATTCACCATTTCTTGTATGATCAGCCCATTGTTGATTTTGCAGGTATAAACTAGACATGAAGAGGAAGAAAAGAATATAAAGCAAGGGGGAGTTCGCTAGCAAGGATTGGAAGATCCAAGTCCAGTCAAAAGAAGAAAATGGAGCCAACCAAATTTCAAATTTGGAAGAGTCAAAGAAAGATTAAAAGCAGCCATCAAAGGTAAATCAAAGCACTAGGAGGAGCCACATACATTGAAGGAGTGCTTAGAAGGCAAGGAGCAGCCATGATGCACAAAAGAAGGCATGAAGAAAAGCTAGAAGAAAGCATGACAACCATGACAATGTCAAAAGGAGATGCAAAGAGTGCACCCAAAGATAAAGTCAAAGATGATCCAAAGCAAAAGGAGGATCAAAGAAAAGCATGCAAAGAAGAGAGAAGCCATGAAGCCATGAAGACATGAAGCCATGAAGGTAAAGAAGAAGAGAGATTCTCAAAGAGAGGACAACAGAGCAACGAAGATAAGTACAACCAAGGTGATCTCATTTAATTCTATGAGTTGTATGAAGCATATTTCTTGATAGGGATTGAAGAAGAGCTCTTGCAAAGAGCCAAAGAAGCAAGGATGAAGCTGAAGAGAAGCCAAAGGAGCTTCAAAGCAAAGAAGGAAGATCACCAACCAATCAAAGGAAGAGATACAAGGGAAAAGGAAGTGAAAGGTGAAGAGGACAAGAGTTGGAGAGTAGCATGGACTCCCAATTGTAGCTTGAGGGGGAGTGTTGAAATTTATGGTATTTGTCAAAGCTCCAATTGTGAGGCTTGACACATAATCACCTCTCATTATTAACCTCTTCATCATTTATGTATTTTTTTAAAGCCCAAAATGAAGCTAAGCCCTAAAAATATAAAGGGTACACTCATAAGCTTAAAAAGGAGTGTCGAATTAAAAAGGGAAAATGTATTTATGGCTTAGATAAAAGCCAAAATATGAATAGAGAGATTGAATAATCAAAAAAGTCGTGATCGTATCCACATGGAGTGATGTGGAGCACCAAAAGCCACCCAAGCAAATGGAAGGACAAAGGACATGAAGTGAAAGGTCAAGAGGTGAGAGAAGATGCAAGGGTAGGTGAAAAGTCCTATGCCCATACCTCTATATATAGAGGTCATTTGAACATGGAAATTTGTGGAGATGACAAGGAGATGGAGTAGAAGCATATTCTGGTCATTCTCTCACCAATGGAGATCAGAAGGTACCTCCTTTGGATGCTACAAGGCATAAAGATATTCCAACCACATAGCTTTTCTGTACATAGCCACCTTGTGAAGGTCATATCTCTCTATTTACATATCCATCTAATGCATATGATATCATGTTGGAAATCATATATCTCATACTTTGTGTATCACAAATACCTCGTTTAGATGGTTCTCTAGTAGTGCTTGGGAACATTTCTTGTGAACCTCAGTTTTCTACATAACCTGAGATGACACGTAGTCTATCTTTGAACAGTTAGTTGCCTAGTCAAATGAACTGCAAATGGAGTGTTCTTTAGCTTGTTAGAAATCTACAAAACTCTACTATGTGTGGACCAATTTGAAGAGCCATTGGATCTTTGACTTGTGATCGAATCAGGTTTTAGAAAGCATGTGTCTTACAGGGCAGATTCTAGAAGAGCTTCACTAACTTTCGCTGCGTGTATTGGAGTGAAATTTCTCCATAATTATTTTTACTCCTACTCCATTGTTTAGAATGATAGCTGCTTGTCTTCATTCAAATCGGATTGAGAAGAATGTAATTCCTTCTCCTTCACAATATCCTCCAATCTTATCCATCGATACTTACATCACAAAATTTATCACAAACTTATCCTTCTTTAGACTTTTCTTTTACTCGTCACTTTTAATATATGATTTCATCTAAGGAATTTTGCTTCATCAACTCTTTTATAGTTATTGTATCTGAAATTTTCATTTACTCATTCACCTTTACTTCTATTGTCTAGTGGCACATCCATTTGATGGTCCTTCTCTCTTTCTTATTCATCACTCTCTTTGACTTTTGTATAAGGAAGGACATCATCCCTATAAGAATCTATTTTCTTTTCCATGACTTCCCTCCACCCACCTTCATCTAGATTTTCTAGGCTTTTTGTTTTAATCTTTAGAGATTCATCTTCTAAAACTTTTTTATTTAGCTGAATGATTTCCCTATATAACTGCATTCTTTCATTTTCTGAATCTGGCATAGGATATAACTTATTTTGATCTATTGGTTGGAGTCCTTCTTTAATTATTTCTTTGTATGCTTTTACCAAAGTTTCTAAATGTTTTTTTAAGAATCTGGGAATTACACCTTTCTTTCTCTTCTTGTGATTTTTTTATGTTTCTTGTTAATTTCCTCCAATCACTTTGATGTAATGATTTTTCTAGCTCTTCTACCTTTTTAACCCATTTTGAGTTTTTGTTTTTCTCTTCTATATTCTTTTTGGGTATTTCTACTCTATCTCCTTTATGCCTATCTATTTGCATGGTTTGAACTTTAGCTTGTTCTCTTGTTATCACTTGAATAGGTAAAGCTTCATCTCTTTCACTACTAGAGATAGATAAGATATCTATTGTCTTAAATGGCACTTGGTTATGAGAAGTTTTCATATTAGGTTTTTTTAATTAATCCCTAATCAAACGGTCATTTCTACAATCTTCGCAATAAGCTCCATCTACACCTATAACACGTCACATTTTGAACAAAATTAGATTGGGTTTTTGGAATTGACATATAATTATTAGTGATATACATGAATGTATGAGCATCCATTTCAACTTTTCAATTTCCCAAATCTAAAGCTTGTAAGTTAAGCTCCTTCGTATACACATAATCCAAAGTGACATCTTTTAAATGATCATCTAAATTACTATTATAGCCATCAGAATACTCCTTGGTTAGGACTAAGGATCTTTCTAAGTTTTTTTCCATAGGTGTGTATTTTACTTGAACTATGGTTGGTATTTGTGGTTGTTTTCCTAGCACTCGTATGGGTTGATTTGAATATTATCTTTCTCTCATTTGAGTTGGTTGATTCTAATATTCCCTTTTCCCAACATGTTTTTTATTATAGAAACATTAATCCTAGTACGATTTGTCCATTTTTTCTCTAGGATACAAGATTTCAAACTCTCCCTTATCTTATAAATGAGGTGGTTGTTGGTATTTACACATTTGATCTGGATTTGTTATAGCTTGAGCTAATTCTTTTGTGGGAGGAATTTCGCTTTCTCCATTAAGTTTTTGTTTGTATACCATGAGATCATATCCTCTAGTATCTTCTATTTCAATGGATTCCTTTATAGAATCTTATGGATCTTGGCATCTTCTACAATACACCATGGTTCTCCATTGGACATGAACCAATCTTCAATGAATAGAGGTATTATTTTTAGCATAGGAGGTTTTTCATCATTGGGGCATCTATCCAAGTATTTTTAAAATCTTCTTCTAGCAATTCTCACACTTTCTTGAGGTTTTTGTTTGAAAGTATGGATCAATGTAGCTATGCTACTCTTGATCCCTATTTTGGAGAATTCCCCTATGCGTTTTTCCAAGAATCTTACGGTACCCAAAAACATCTCCTTCCATAAAGGTTGGAGCCATGATCAAGCTCTTCCAGTTAGTGTTAGTCCAAAGGCTTCAAACTTAGGGGTGTATTCATTTACTTCTTCTACTATCAATATTTTCTTATACTCTACCACATGATCATGAGAATCACTAGACCCCTCATATTGATTTTTCATGTATTTTTCACTTGTGATGGTTTTAGTTTCCTTCCTTGATTAAACCAATAAATTATTGTCTTAATTAGGAAGTTGTCCACTACTTCTCCCTCTCTTAGAAAAGGATTGGGTGAAAAGCTTGGTGTTTTCTTTGCCTTGGTGTCTCTATTGGGATATGATGTCTACTAATTCTCTGATTTTTCATGGTTTTCAAAGTTCTACTCCCAAGTTTCTTTATCAACACTTTGGCCCAATTCATTAGTTTCATCAAGATTATTAGTGAAAATATACACGCAACACTCTCTATCCTCATATTTGTCATCAAATTTAAGGGAATTTCTAAGTTCTTCAATGTAATAAGATCCTTATACAATGCATCTTGGTACGCATAGGCTCAAAACCTATTTGTATATAGATACTTGAGGATATTCCTATAATCTCCTTCATGAGAAGTTTAGGTCCCAAATTATTTCTTCATATTTTATTGGGAAAGTGATATATTTTCATCTTTCCAACTATTACTTTGATGTACTTGATATTTCATCTCTCATATTTATATATATGCGTGTCTTGTTCGTAATCTAGACCTCAATCTCATCAATTTGTAGATTTTTTAGGCTTAACCCTATTTTTCCTTATTTCTCTAGAATTAGGGTTTAGTATTTCTCCCAAGCACACACTTGCAATTTTTAAAATTTTCTTTTGATTGGTGAAAAACACGGTTATGTGCTCAAATTTGTCAATTTCAATGAAAATCATGATTTTTTGGTCTTTCTCTTGGTTTAACTTTTTTCCAATTTTAAGTTTTCCAATTTTTTTTATTTTTCCAAAATCATGAAAAAATATTATTTTCTCTCACAATCCTATTTTTTAACTTTTTTTGAAGAAATGATGATTCTATGTTGAGAATCTCATTTTTTATTTAAATACCACGATTTTGTGAAATTTATGATTTTCTGGTCAAAATTGCAAATTTTATATTCAAAAATCACGATTCTCTCTTAAACATGAGACTTTGCAAAGAATCACATTTTTTATAGAATCGTGATTCTAAGTACTCAACCCTGTTTCTCTGTTAGGAGAAAATTGTGATGCCTACTTTTCTTAGAATCTTGTTTTGTTATCTGTTGTAGAGCAAAGAAGCACAAGAGAAGAGCCCCAAAATTTTCAAATTAATGGGCATGATTTTTCTTCTTCAAAATCTTAGAGAATTCCCTCAAGCCATGTAAATGGACTAGAGGAGTCCTCTAGTTGCATAATCCCAACTTGTTGTAAAATATCCCTTGTAGATTAGTAGGAATTTCACTTTTTTTGTAATAAAGTGCCGGTCTCTTGTGTGAAAGGACCAAATTTAGGGCACATGTATATAAGTCACTTTGTGACTCTTTGTAGAGACTTTTTGCCATGGTGAAGAAGGAGAGCTCTTGAATCTCGAATTTACCTCTTTCCTGTAGATTTCCCTCTTCTCTTTGATCTTCTATGTGTGTGTAATGCTTGGAATGTGTGTGTAAGACTGTTGTCTACCCCTCCCCACTGTTTTTGAGCTACTGTAGTGTGTGTGTGAGCTTGTAGGAGTTGTGGCATGAGTGTGGGTGCTTCCCGCCATTCACTATTCTGGTCATAATTTGAAGCACGATTGTCAGAATCGAGTGAAACCACTTCCAATAGATGTGTCTCGTCGAGAGCTTCGAAACAAGTACCCTATTGACTATATTCAACGCTTCAAACTGCGAGAAATCCTCGATTTACTGAAAACTACTGTAAGTGGTATCGCGGCAAACACTTCCAGTATTTCAGTGAGTTAGAGAGGTGATTTAGTCTTTTCTCACACATATCAGCTGAACCATTTCATTTCCATCAGGTGTGCACATGTCCTCATACACTTGGTTAGGTCATTTGATCGGATTGACAAGTAAGCGTGTGTCAATTTCCCACTATATGCACTTGTATTGCAAATGAGGTTCAGTCTCTTTGGCACAAGTCCTTAAGCCTTCTTGGCTTAGGTACACATGTTTTTGGCGCCGTTGCCGGGAAACACTCAACCAAGGTGCCTTCGTGATGGTTATAGATCGAGTGTGATGAAATCGTACTTGTAGAAGTGAACTCGTTCAGTGGCAAGTAGTCAATCAATTCAGCACTTGTTACTTCACATCCCGGAGGTGTGTGTAATGAGTTTTTAGGTTTAGGGTAGTAGGAAGGGAGAGAAGGAAGAGTTAGGGTTAGGTTAGAAGGAGAGGAGAAGGAAAAGAGAAGTGAAGTAGGAGTAGGCCAAGATCACCAAAAGTCCCAAAAAATTGCCAAAATTAGTGTAGTTCAGGTTCAGTCATCAAAAAGTATAAAAACCAAAAATTTCCAGTCATTTCTCAGTTGTCAGAGAACGGTATCGTTGAGAGCAAGCGACCGGTATCGCGCGTGAGGTATTGTGCATTTCAGGCCAATATTAAGCTCAAGGTGCAAGCAAGACATCACAAAGGTGAGATTCCACAAGATTTCTTTGGCAAAAACACATTAAAAGTGCACCAAAACGTGATTAGTTGCACAATTGGTATCGCGGGGAGGGACTGTGTGTTTTTTTTAGCTTTCTTGAAAGAGACAGTTGGCTAGAAGTGAGGAGGGGTGAGAGAGGACCAAGGGGGTGTAAAAATTTTTGCATTTGGAGGTATTTTGGCTTGAGTATCACGATCGGTTGAGTTTTTGGTATTGTGATACCAAAAATTCCCTTGTATCGTGATACTCGCCAAAGTATCGTATCGTCGGTTACCAGCCCTAGTATCAATACCACTCGTGGTATCGTATCGCCAGATTGGTATCGCGATCACACTTTACCAAAGTGGTATCGTATCGCGATCCACTTTTGGTATCGTATCGTCTCGAGTCCTGCCTAGTATCACGATACCATACTAATATCGTATCGTGCGGTTCAGTGGTATCGTATCGCCTAACTGCTGGTATCGTATCATGCACCAATAGTGGTATAGTATCATCATAGCATTTGGTATCGTATCATCTCACTTTCAGGCGACGTATCACGATACCAATTTGGTATCGTATCGCCCCCTTGTAGTGGTATCGTATCGTATAAGGAGGCTGGTATCATATCGGCTATTATTCAGGTATCGTATCGGGGTAAACTCCAGTATCGTATCGTGCCCTTTTTGGTATCATACCAAAAAGTGGTATTGTATCATTTGGATTTCTAGTATCGTATCACCTGACTTTTCAGTATCGTATTGGCGGAGTGCGTGGTATCGTGTCTAGATTTGGTATCGTATCGTCTGGAGTTGTATCGCGAGAATCCCAGGTATTGTATCATCTACTCTGGTGATATCGTATTGTCAGGGAAGCCGGTATCATATCGTGCCCAAGTGCAGTATCGTATCGTCTATAGCTACAAGTATTGTATCGCCTAGGTTTCAGGTATCGTAACGTGGCCAGGGTGGTATCGTCCAGAGCCTTTGAAGCATTTGTAAGGTAAACTTGAGGCATTTGAGGAGCCACTTAAGGAGAGTTTTAGAGACCTAAAGAGCCTTAGGAGGGTGAATGAACTTGAGGTCAGGGAGAGTGCTAAGTAGCTGAAGAAGTGTCATATCTTCTGTGGGGAGTGCCGCTCAGGTCAGTCACCACTCTGTCTATTTAGATACCTCTAGTGACTCAGACGAGGAGATGCCCATGGCCTCTGAAGACATGCAGGGTCCAGCTCCAAGTAGAAACTTCATGACCGCTGTGGAGGGAGAGTATCGTACCTCCTTACAATATGTTTCCACTAATGCCCAGGAGATCCCCATCTACCTGGATGGCTTAAACCGATCTGTGGCTAGAATGGTAACTTCCGTGGATGCCACAATTGTGCCCAGACCTACTGTTAAGTACGAAGGAGGAGCATACATGGACAAGATAGGTCACATATACATAGTAACTGAGTTTCCCGAGTTGATCAATGAAAGGGGAGAATTAGTAGGACAAGAGAACTCAAATAGACCAGACCCTGAGGAATTAGTGACAACCCCTAGAGGCAGGTCCCAGGTAACACGAGTCTTGAGAAGAGACTTGATACCTCAAGATGACTACCTATTGGAAGTCTATATGATCCATGGATCAAACTTATTACTCCAAACAGACTCACCGGCTCCAGGAAGAGAAGAAAGCCCGATGACCTTTTATGAGCTGAAGGATCCTGAAGACGAAACTAGAATCACATACCTAGACAAAAATCAGAGAAGATATTGGTTGGTTGGTGCTTTATACAGAGCTCAACTAAAATACATGGGGTTGCCTGTATTCCCTCAGAGAGAACAGGCACCCACTTCTCAGAACCCCTTTGGAACTCAACAAGAGGTAGAGCACACCATGTGAGGACAAACTAGCCAACGGAGTGTTCCAAACCGTACACATGTACAATTTGCAACTCCAAGAGTGCAAACACACAATCAGACCCACTCAGGAGTAGGTAATCAGTATCGGCCACCAGTAAGACCACGACCACCAGTAGGAGGGCAGGTTGGAATACCCCCAGTTAGACCAGCAGTTCCTGCCTATCCGGTAATACCTAGACCGCCAGAACCAATGAGAAGATTGAGACCTATCCAAGTGGCCAAATGCATGAGAAATCATTATGACGGATTGGGAGAACCCTATGATCACATTGCTGAATTTAAACAAGTTCTAAGGGCAGAACAAGTAGATGACTTCTTTGTGCAGTATGAGTCTTTTGGACACGACTCTGACTTGGTTCCAGCCATTAGATCCTAATCAATTTGGAAACATGGAGCAATTTTTCCAAGAATTCATTGGGGAATTTACCAAGAGAGGGATTAAACACAATTCCGCGTCTTTAATCCATAGCTTTAAACAGGACCCTAATGAAACAGTGAAAACAGCTGCCCGGAGATTCAATCAGTATGTTGATAGATGCTCAGCTACAGAGCGGTCCACTCAACAAAAAATGATTTCATTATTTTTGGATGGACTCACGAATGGAACCCTAAGAACTTTAGTTTACGTGAAGAGATTACAAACCCTAAGTGAATGCCTTCAAGAATGCATTGACCTAGAAGACAATCTAGAGGATCTTAAGAGCACCCCCAGTCCCACTAAATCAGACGACTCTCGGAGTTCCATTACATCCAACTCCAGTAATGTGGAAGAATTAGTGGAACTATTAGCAAAGAAACTAGGAGTCCAAGGGCAAAGAACTTACCAGCACCCAGCCTTAAGAATGCCCATGTTGCGGAAATGTAGTCTATGTGGAGGAGATCACCCCACACACATGTGTGCACGAGGAGGAGCTGGTGCGCATCCGACATATCCTTACAACAGACTGCTCCAACAAGGGACTGCCTTGTACTGCCACATAGAACAAAAATACACCAACCACACTACAGAAAATTGTCCATTCAATAGGCAGGCACGCCCCTTACAACCACCTCAGTATCGACCATACGTATATCCACCTAGAGAGCAAGGCAGAGAGATGCCTAGGTACAATCCCTATCCAACACCAGCAAGTTCACCAAGGCCATATGAGCAAGTACCATATCCACCACCTCAAACAGTGTTAGGGCCACAACTATCACAACCTCAGCAAGTGGTACCTGTGAAGTATGCTCAACCAGAAGAAAAATTGGAAAGAGCCATAGTGCCAGCTTCAACGATGACCAGTGTAGAATCAGCAAACCCTGGATATGAGCTAACCCTAGGAGATTATTATCCCTATGAAGCCAACATGTTAGAGTATGATTCGGCTTACTATGGATATGATGGTTATGATCAGGCTTATGGAACGGAGGTAGCAACTTTGATGTATACTGCGCCTAAGGCACAACCACCCATGAGACCACCCATTAGACCACCTGTGCCAAGAGGACCTTGTTATAGATGTGGAGGAGACCATTTTATTAGAGAATGTCCTCGGCCTTACAATCCACCACCCCCTAGGACTTGGGAAGGATATTGCAATGATTGCGGAAAGGAACATCTTTTCAGGGACTGCCCTAAGAATCCAACCAAAGTCCAAGACACTGCACCAATTAATGTAATTGAAGTAATAGAAGCATCTGGAAGTGACAAGGAATACACTGTGCCTTTAAAGGCCATTACAAGAGCTCAAATGAAAGAACAAAAAGGAAAGCAACCAGAACAGGAACGAGAGAGCAATAGAACGGTAACTCCCAAAGTTCAAAGAGTTGAAGATTTTGAGGACCCACATGAGAATACCGAGAATACGAAAACACGAAAATGGAAAGACAGAAGAGAAAAGCTCAAAGATAAATGGATGAAACACAAGAGTCAAGAGAATAGGAAACAATCTAAAAACAAACAAGAGCATAACGAACAGAGGACTCAGGAAAAGGTTCCCATTCCACCGCTTATCCAAGGAGCAGAGAAACTACGATCCATTTTAGCTGACCAAAAACCTGATGACCTAGACATGTGGCTAAAAGCTTACCAAGCTAGAATTAAGACGGGACCGAATGTAGAGCAACACGAAAAGCTTTACCCACAAGGAGAATTAGAGAAAGAGAGGCTTGCAATATGTCACAAGCTTATAGAGGTAGCACAAGCAACCCTAGAAAAGACTATCCCAGCCCTTCCAGAAACAAGGATAGCAGAGGATAAATACAAGGAGTATTTCAAAGCCAAGGATAAAGAACCTAAAGAGAAGGATGGCAAGTGTGAGCGAATAAGAACCCAGGAAGAACCGATGTCAACCATACCTGACCTTGAGGTTGAATGGCCAAAGGAATTATGGAATTCGAGAAGAAAGACTCGACCGAAATACAGAAGAAACCTAGAGCATTTCAACCTTGCCTAACTACATGGGAGAATATGAAAAGGAATCTATGATAATCCAAGCACCCACGATACATGAAAAGGGAAAAGAAAACTCGGAAAAGAGTTCACACAATCTAACGGAACTAAAGAAGACAAAAGTACAATGCAAACTGACCGTGGAAGAATTACTTCAAATTAAGCCGCATTTATGGAAGCAATTAGAGAACCAAATGGAAGTAGGAGAAGAGAAGGGAGAAAACGAAGTAAAAGGAAAAGGAAACTCATCTAAAATACAAATTCCAATTGATAAGGTGGGAGAATTTAGTGAAGGAGACGAAGGTAATACGTGTCTACCTATCACTTACAATGGGTACATGACCAAGGCTATACTAGACACGGAAGCCGAGGTAGGAATCGCCACCAAGGAGATTTGGGAGAAATGGGGAAAGTCTTCCTTACAACCCACATGCATGAAGCTCCAATTAGCGGACGGTCATGTGGAGAAACCCTTAGGAATACTAGAAAGAATCAAATTGACCACCTGTGGAGTTGAATTTGAACACACACTAGCCATTTGTCAGTTTGAAAAGGCTAATAATTACGAAATGATATTAGGACGACCCTTCATGAGACAAATGCGGGTAGTACAAGATTGGGGAAGTGATTCGTTATACCTACAACACCAAGGAAATACAACCAAGATAAACTTGCATACATTTACATATCGAGATGTTCCCCCACTACAATGGAATCCCATACACAAGGAGGAAGATGACCTATCCATTCATAGTGCTGGGTCAAGCGATCAATCATGGATGCACGAGGACGCCCAGTTATGGATGTGCAAGGAAGCCAAGAAAGAGGACAGTAAAAGGCAGATGTGGCCAATAGGACATCCTAAATACAAACCTGTAGAGGACCCAAGGTATATACCTCAAATCTTTCCGGATGAAACCTTTGAACCGCATGGATGGATGGAAATCTTAGCCACCTTGGATGTGTGTGTGAATGAAGAAGTACTAGCAATGAACGAGTGCATAGATGAGGAAGGCTATGATGTAAATCTTTATATGGTGGTCCTTCAAGAAGTAGAAGAAGGGGAAATCTTGGAAAAAGAATGGAAAGAGGAATATGAGAGTATAGAAATGGAACCAGAATTTAATTCAGAAGAGAACTATCTAGACACCATTCGAACCAAAGAGAGACAGGAACCGACAAAGATCTTGGCAATAGAAGCTGCTCCCAGAGTACAAGAAAAAGAAGCAGAAATGAGTAAAATGGGATTAAACCCACATCTGTTTGAAGTTCCTGAACATTTTAAAAGATATGATGTGGAAGAGAGAAAGGTAGCCATTCAAATGCCTAAACGAGAGGCTAGAGACGGAGAAGCATACGACAACAAAGAACAAACTAAAAAAATCATAGTGATAGTGGAAGATGGAGAAGAGAGATGCACATACATAGGCAAAGATGTGTCGGTGGAAGAAGAAGAAGAGTTAATACAATTGATCCGGGAATATCGAGATGTATTCGCATGGACATATACGGATCTTAAAGGTGTGGAACCCTCGATTTGTTCTCATAGAATACCAATGACGGTAGATGCAAAACCATCAAAACAACGCCCTTATACATACAAGGAGGTTTATGCTACTAAAATTAAGGAACAGATCAACAAGCTATTAGCGATAGGATTCATATATGAAATAGAACACACCGAGTGGGTATCGGCACTAGTAGTTGTGCCTAAGAAGAACGGAAAATTGAGAGTGTGCATTAACTTGAAAAAGGTCAATGCAGCCACCATACGTGATAGCTACCCATTACCCATTACGGACCATCTATTGGAAAGAGTAGCAGGAAAAGAAGTATATAGCTTCTTAGATGGATTCTCAGGATACAATCAAGTAGCTATTGCTACTGAGGATCAACATAAGACCGCATTTGTGACCGAATGGGGAGTCTATGCTTTCCGAGTGATGCCTTTCGGACTCACCAATGCGCCTGCTACTTTCCAACGATTGATGTGTCATGTTTTCAAGGAATTCCTGAAAAAGAGTATGGAAGTATATGTAGATGACCTATGTACATATTCCAATCAAAGGCAAGATCATATTTCGGAGTTGAGAAAGATATTTAATAAATGTAGACAGTACAGAGTCTGTTTAAACCCAGAGAAGTGTGTCTTCATGGTAAGACAAGGGAAGATCCTAGGACACATAGTCTCTAGGAATGGAATATCCACGGATGAGGACAAGATTAAGGTCATCTTAGAGCTCCCTAGACCTAAGAATGCGAAGGAGGTGCAAGAATTTATGGGACATTGTGGTTACTACCATCGCTTTATCCACATGTATGCCATAATCGCCAAACCTCTGTATGGTCTATTAACTCAATTCACTTGGACGGAGGAATGTGAGAAGGCATTCAATGAGTTAAAGAAGAGGCTGAGCACAGCCCCAATTCTGAAAACACCAAATTAGAACAAACCTTTTCATATTCATGTTGATGCTTCTAATTACGCAATAGGATGTATATTAGCCCAACCAGCCGATGAAGGGAAGTTAGATCATCCAATTGCCTATGCGAGTAGACAACTGAACCAAGCGAAGAGAAATTACACCACTACCGAGCGAGAAGGATTAGGAATGGTCTATGCAGTGAAGAAATTTAGACACTATCTCTTAGCCAACAAGTTCAAGTTCTTCATAGACCATGAGGCTTTACTGTACCTAGTCAATAAGCCCTGTAACACAGGAAGATTGGTAAGATGGTTCCTCCTATTAATGGAGTTCGACTTTGAAGTGATAGTAAAAAAAGGAAATACCCATGTAAGAGCAGATCACCTTTCTAGGTTAACACACGGAGAACCACCAAGTGGAGTACCCGATGATCTGCGAGACACTTATTTGTTTAATCTGGAAGTTTGTCCAAAGTGGGCAGAGAAACTAATTCTGATACTCACCCATGGTCCACAACACTCAATTAATAACGAGAGTAAAAAGGAAATCTTACAATCAAGGAACTTGCATATTATTGCGGGAAGCGTGTACTATAAGGAACCCAAAGGAGTATTGCTAAGATGTGTTGAGGAGGACAAACAAATGAAGTTGAACAAGCACATGTGAACAAATGGAGGACACACAAGGGAACTCATGGAACCATTAGGGAATTAAAACGATTAGGAGTATACTGGCCTGACATGCCTAAGGATGTCCATGATCACGTAAGTAACTGTGCAGAATGCCAGGACACAATCCCAGAGGATCATACAGCCATACCTTTCTCAACGATAGCACCCAATTGGAGTAAAACATTGGTAAAATTCCTAAAGACAAGAGAACATGAGGAAGGAGTTAGCTTGGCAAGGAAACGATCCCTAGAACAGTTGAGCAAGGATTATGTTCTCATAGGAAGAAACTTGTTTAGAAGAGGAAAAGACAACCAATTACGATTATGTGTTCATGAAGGAGAGTATTTACCCATATTAGAGATGGCACACGCAGGTGCGACAGGAGGTCATTTTTCCGTCGACAAAAGTGTAAAAATGATCCTCTTCGTGGGCTTATGGTGGCCTACGTTGCATATGGATGCTGAAACATATGTACGAAGCTACGAGACATGCCAAAGGGCTAAATACCCAATTCGCAGAGATGACATGCCATTGAGACCTATGGTTTGTGCGAGAGCATTCTCTAAATGGGGTATTGACTTCATAGGACCCATTAACCCACCGACCAAAGGATCACATGCCGAATATATCATAGTGGCCACGTATTACTTGACAAAATGGGTAGAGGCGAAGCCTACTAGAAAGAACGATGCTCAAACCACTGCTAAGTTCCTTTTTGAGCATATATTCACTCGTTTCGGATTACCAATTGAGATTGTAAGTGACCGAGGAATGCACTTCCTTAATGAAGTAATAGAGTTTTTAGTGATCCATAAAAAATCAGCCCCATACCATCCACAAGCAAATGTTCAAGCGGAAAGTTCCAATAAGGTATTATGCACGGTATTGACAAAGATTGTCAACAATGGGAGGTCGGACTGGGATAAGCAATTGCATCATGCAATTTGGGCCTTCTAAGTAGCATACAAGACTGCTATTGGAACTACCCCATTCAATTTGGTGTACGGGAAAAATGCGATTTTGCCAATTGATTTTTTAATCCCCACTTTGAGAGTAGCACAACAGTAGGAATGGACCAGACATGAATTATCCCAACAACTAGACCAAATCGAGAAGTTGCATGAAACTAGGCTAAAAGCGGTAGCAGGAATATATGCAGCCAAGAGAAGAAAAAAGGCATATTATGATGCACATATCAAAGACAAAGGACTTAAGGAAGGAGACTTAGTCCTGGTTTACACCTTAAAGCAACATGCCAAGAAGTTACAAAAACGTGGATATGGACCTCTGATCATCAATAGGATCTCTACTAGTGGAGCAGTTAATCTAGCCACTTTAAATGGGGACATTCTTCCTAACTACATAAGTGGATGCAGAGTGAAACGGTTCATGGATCCATTGACAGATCAAATGTTAGCACGTTTAGTAGGTGCTCAAAATAGGAAGAAAGAGGAGGAACGGTTTAGAGAGGAGGCTCGACAAGAAGCGCTAGAATGCATCAAGAAAAGGAAAGAATGGATTAGGCAAAGGGATGAACGGTATCTCCAAGGAGAAGAGCCTATCCCTATGGCTAATTACCAAGTCCATAAATCTGACACGACAAATTCCTACATGTCACAGCCTTATTTAAACCTAGGAATTGGAAAGACATAGTAAAAATTGATAAATGCCTTGATAGACTCAAGAGCAGGACTTATTTGCATACGTAATACGGTCATAAAAGATCTTCAAATGATTATGAGTCCCACAAAAGCCCAAATGATAGGAATTGGAGGTCAAATCATAGAATGCATAGGAGTAACTAACGTATCCCTCCACCTAGGAAATTCTTCCATGGAACAATGAGTCTTAGTGTGCAGAGATGAAGATTTAATAGAAGAGTTGATCCTAGGACAGGATTGGATCATCGAGAATGAAGTCAGCATCAACCTAGCTCAAGGCTATATTTCAGCCAAGATAGGGCACAAGGAAATTTTTAGTCTATTAGGAGAGAAGCCTTTACCACAACCAAAAACCATCGAGAGTGCGAAAGAACGCAAAGAAGAGCTAGTGGAACATGATTCCAGCCCCAATACTTCAGAAACCAGTCTAGAAGAAGCAGGAAGCTCAAACCCTAAGGTGTCCAAGGAAGAGGTGATATCACCCTATTCAGTTGATGAACGGTCAGACAATAAAGAAACCAACTCTTATGAAGTCTCTCATACGAAAGAAGAATTACCCTGTCAGAAAATTGTCTATGGAATCTCCTTCATTCATATGCTCACTCTCCAACTATTTTCAGAGGTAAGCAACACGAGCCTCATTCCTTGCCCGGTATAAAGTAGTAAGTGTCCCAAGCATCTTTAGCTGTTCTGCAAGAGCGAATGTGAGGAATAATGGCACGCTTGATAGATAAGGTTATCAATGCATGTGCCTAAGCATCTATGCCATCCCAACAAATTTTCCCTGTAGTAGGTGCAAAAGAAATAGCAACATGAACAAGAACATGAAGAACATCACCACCTTCAATGCCTTCTACATCACCTTCAGCAATTGTGTTTGTAGGTGTAATAGGAGATTTTTCAACAACCTCCACAATATTCCACAATCCTTTTACAACCAATACATGATGCATCATATAAGCCCATAATGGGTTATTGATATCGTCCAACTTATACTCAACAACCAACATATGGAATACATCACTACTTTCATCCATGGCCACTGACTAAAATACCCTGATGTAGAAAAATGATTGTATCTCAAAGAGTTGAAGAAAACTACTCTATTGAGTTTCATTAAACCTGTAGCAAACTTTGAGACACTATATATGTTTGGCACAAAAAGACAAAGTTGCCTACACAAGCGCTATGATACTGCATTCAGAGGTTGAAACGAGCTCACATTGTGATTTTGGCACCATAGAATGAATATCCTTTGAACTCCTAATCACCTTGAGTATGCTCACAAAATTTTGTGCCATTCTGGATTGTGATCAAAGGAGTGTCGATGACACCCTAGATGAAGCACTGACCTGCTCTGATACCAATTGTTGGAGTTTGAGGTCTATGAAAGCACGAGAATAGCACAAGGAAGACAAAGAGGCTTGGAGTACAACACACAATATTGAATGTATTATTGCTAGAATGTACAAAGATAAGTAGCACATTAGGGTAATAGGTGTATATACAAGCTGGGTGAAGAAAACCTCCTAAATAGGGAAAAAAGTGCCCCGACACACACATCACTACCTAAATATATCAACACTATTTTGCTAACAATGAACATATCTTGTAAATAGGTCACAAGCCAATGATTCGAAGCTCTTGGATATTGCTTTAGCCATGTAAGGCATTTCTTAACCTTCATATATGTTCACAAAAATGTGATTCTTCAAAAATAGGGGGTTGTGCCATATATACCTCTTCAATTCAAAAATGCTCTATTCAAAGATGCATTCTTCACATCCATTTGATAGCTCTTCTAATTCTTGTAAGTTATGCTCATAAGCACTCTAATATTGATCTATTCAAAAATGCATTCTTCACATCCATTTGATAGCTCTTCTAATTCTTTGCAGTTGTTATGCTCATAAGCACTCTGATTATTAGCATCTTTGCCACACGTGAGAAGGTCTCATCATAGCCAATACCTTGGGTATGAGCATATCCTTTAGCTACAAGTCTATATTTTTATATGTGGATGGTTCCATCAAAGTTCTTCTTCATGTTGTATATCCATCTAGATCCAATGATCTTCATGGTTGGAGTCATGGGCACTAATTCCCAAGTGTGATTCTCCTACAAGACTTTAATTTCTTCTTCCACATCACTTATCCACTCTAATTTCATCTTTTCCTCCTCATAGGTTGAGGGATCTTCAAATTTTAAGTCTTTTGCTAAATAGATAGAATGTTTAGTTACTGGTGATGTATCAGGGCCATACCTCTCTAGCTTGTTCTTCTCCCTAGTAGATCTTCTGATGGTTTGTTGAGAGGATTCTCCAACATCTCTTAACTCTCATATCTTGGCCTTGCCTTTGGAGTTCCATGAATTCATTTCCTTCCTAGGGGTCTTCTTATCATCTTCATAATCACTTGATGCTCCAAGTGTATGTTTAATCTTCCTTGAGAGTGTTGGAAAGTCCTCCTCTAGGTTAAATGTTAGCTTGATCTTCCTGCAATCATCTTCAAACCATGATTTGTTCTCATCATACACAACATCTCGACTGACTATAAAACCTTTCTTACTAGGATTATATAGTCTATAAACTTTTTGATTTTCATAGCCTATAAAGATACAGTTCTCTACCTTCAAGTCTAGTTTACCTCTTATTTCAGATGGTATTTGTGCATATGCAATGCACCCAAAATATCTTGCAATGATACAATCTTGGTCTTCTTCCATTCAAAGCTTCATAAGGGGTCATACCATCCAAGGCTTTTGATGGTAATCTATTTATAAAGTATGTGGCACTGCATATTGCCTTTACTCACAAATAATTTTGTAGCTTCTTTTCATTCAGCATGGACCTTGGTTATTCAACAATGGTTATATTCCTCCTCTCTACTACTCCATTTTGTTCTGTTGTGTACCTATTAGTATTCTCTCTTTTGATTCTTCTATATTCAAAATAAGAATTAAATTCGTGGGAGAAGTATTCTTCCCCTCCATCAAACCTTAGTCTTTTTAGGGTTATACCTGTTTGATTCTCCACAAGAGCCATATATTTTTTAAAACATGAGAACACTTCATCCTTATTCTTCATAAAGTATAGAATAGTCCATTTACTATAATCATCTATAAATGACACATAATACCTTGATCTTGATGTTGATGCTTGGTCCCTAAATATCTCTCTAGACAAGCTTTGGGATATTTCCATGTATGTATCCTCTCTTTGTGAATGGTTCCTATGAGATTTTCCAAATTGACATGCACTAGTCTTGTATATCATGTGTTTCTTTGAGATATTAGGTATACCAAGAACACTTTGATCTCTAGTGATTTTTTTGCAGGCTCTTTCTCTAATGTGACCGAAGCTCTTATGCTAAACCTATAGCTTTGATAGGGTTTGGGTACCATAATTGAACAAAGCAATGTCCTTGATGTCCAAGAGTTCAAATGTGAAAAAACTACCTTTTTTCTCTCCCTTTGCTATCCTCTTGAAACCTTGAAATGGATCTCTTACATAGGCTCCATGCTTGCTAAATCTCACTTGCAAAGCTTCTCCACAATCTAACCTAGACTAAGTAGGTAATTTGTCATGCTTGGCACATACAACACTCTGCTCAATGAATTAATATTACCATTGGAAGTCTTCACATTCTCTATCTTCTCCACAAGGTGCCTTGTTTCATCAGCTATCTAGAATGCATGCTTATTCTTTGGATCTTCCAAGTTCCAGAGCACGGTTACATTCCCTGATACATGGTTTGGGCATCTAGAATCAATGTAGAAGACGTGCTCATTAGAATTACTTTCCTTTCTTGTCATATTCATAAGTAGAAGTGAATCTTCTTAAGCTTGATCATTTTTGTAGTCTTGCTGTCCTTTGTATCCTCTTTGATAGTTGTTGTTGTTGTAGGTGTTGTTGTATCCATATGATTTTTTCTACCTACCTCTAGGGGCTCCATATCCACCTCTGTTGTCCTCTTCCTCTCTGATGATTTGTGATATCAATTTATAGGCCACATATGGCACATGGTGAAGAACTTTGTGCTCTCCTCTTGCCTTTTCTTCCTCCTTTGCCTCTTCCTCTCAGAATTCTTCCTTTACCTGTAGAGTTAGCTTGGGAGATGCTTCCTTCATCATTAGATTTTTTACATTTTCCTTTGTTATCTTTCCCTTTTTTTTTTATCTGTGTAAAGGGTAGAGGATTGGTTACCTTTCTGGTTCTTACCATTCTTCATGATTTTTGCCTCATGATGGACGAGTTGTCCCATGATAGTGTTGAAGTCTCACACTTGCATATCCATGTATAGATCCATGGTGGTGAAAGTTTCACACTTGTCATTAACCTTGATTTCATTGATGAATTGCCTCACATTCTGCTCTTCCTCAATGTTTTCTCCAATGCTCCCAATTTGTTCTGCAATGTCCTTCATCTTGGTAACAAAATAAGTCACGCTTTCCTTAGGCATCTTTTTGAGTGTTGTGTCCATCCACAATTGGTTCTTCCTAGCTTTGGTACTTAAGGACAAGAATGATCCCAAAGCATTCCATATATCTTGAGAGGTCATAATGTTCCTAATATGAGGAAGTAAGAAATTGCAGATAGAGTATTGAATATATGAGATTTTCAAAGCATCCTTTGCACACCATGTGTTGAAGCTTTCTTGCTCCTCTTGAGTTGGTTGATCTTTGTTTCTGAGTACATGCATCAACTCATCTGCTGAGATGTATCCATACAAGATTCTCCCTTGCAAGTATGCCTCCATCCTTAAAGGTCATTATGAGTAGTTGATTTGATCAAATTTATCAATTGATGAGGGAAGTCCATCACCCATAATGTCCAATCTATGACTATGCTTTGATACCACTATGAGGAGTGATTGCTAATGCACAAAGATGAGAGGGTCTTGGAAAACACCTACTCTAGAACAGCCTAAGTAACTTCATAGAACTTTAATAGACCCCCTAAGCTTCCAATATATGCATTTATATTACCATCATACTTCATAACATCATCTCCCAGAACTTGGAAATTTTCAAATCAAGTGCTGAGTGAGTTATACCAATTCATTTCATGAATTTAGGAGGAGGATACTTAGAGAAATGTTCATAAGAAGTCAGGGGATGGAGATAGCTCAAAGTCAAAAGAAAACCATAATCAAATATTCTACAAAAACAAGGGCAATTAAGGAGGAGGTAGAAGAGGTAGAGGAAGGAACTACATCAACCAAGACAATTATCAAGTCAATATCAAGTTGAAGGATCAAGTGAAGGCAACACTCAACAAAGATGTAGATGTAGATTAAAAGGAAGATGTAGAGGAGGAAAAAACAACCATAAAGGTATGATTTTCTATAGTTCTAAGATGTCTAGCCACATAACCTCTTAATTTTGGTATAGGAGTGATCAAGTTAATCAAAGGAAGCAAAGCAACTATGCAAGTGGGTTGACAACAAATGGAAACAATGCAAAAATGCTAGAAATGAGACATGGTTACACTAAAGGAGAGGAGATGAACATAAAGTATTCAGGTTGTAACATTCACGTGTCTTTTCAAGATCAAGCATTCACCACATTGTTGGCTTCCATAGGTAGCGGATGTGTTGAAACATGTGACAACATACATCCCAATGCACATGTAGGAGATGTTAGATTGGGAAGTGAAAGTGTAGCCAAGGTGCTATCAAAGCTATTGCATATTTCTTAAATCACATAGAATTTCATTTTAGTAGGTAGAATGCTAGAGAACAGATTGCATGTTGCTTCCAATGAAAAAAGTTGCTTTCTAGAAACCCAAATGAAGGCAACAAGTTAGTAACTCAAGAAAGAAGAGAAGGAACATGGTTTATCTTGGATATCTCACCTCAAACAAGCAGGGTAGTGTATGTTATGGTTGGAAATAAGAATATTGTTGAGCTTGATCTTTTGCATAAGAGTATAGGGCATGGGAATGTGCCAAGGTTGAAGAATATGAGCAGGTTTGAAGTGGTAAGAGGCTTATCAAGTTTTGAAGCAAATTATCTACATGCATTTTGTGAATCTTGTGAACTTGGAAAGCAAACTAGAAAGCCTTTCAAAAGGATTAATACATGTTAATGACTAGGGAACCTCCAAGGAAGTCTCCATGGGTGGATCTAAGTATTTTGTAGCTTTTATTGTTGAAAATTTAAGGAAACTTTGGGTCTATTGCATAAACGACAATGAGATGTGTTTGACACCTCCCAAAAGTTTAGATCACAAGTTGAGAAGGAAATTGGTAGAAGCAATAAGGCACTAAATTCCAATGGTGGAGGAGGGTATCTATCAAAGGTATTCTCTTAGTAATTGATGGATAAGGGCATCAAAAGAAAATTTACATGCAAGTACACGACTCAACAAAATGGGATATCTGAACAAAAGAATAGGCAAACTACAAAGGTAGTTAGATGTATGAAAATTGACATGGATGTGTCATTATCTTATTGGGATGAGGTTATAATTATAGTTGTGTACCTTACGAATAAGGTTCCAACAAGTGGAGTACATGAATTGAAACTTAATGAAGTCTATTTTGGTAAGAAACCTTATCTATGCCATCTCAAGTTGTTCAACTATGTATGCTATGTACACATTCTATAAGAGCTAAGAGGTATTATGGATCCCATATCAGAGAAATGTATTTTTATTGGCTATTCTTTGGAGTGAAAGAATATAGAACCTAGTATTAAGAAACCAAGAGTCTCAAGGGATGTTATCTTTGATGAATTAAGACCATGGTATGGCGATAAAGGTAACGACAAAGTACTTGAAGATGAGGTGGATGACTATAGGATTCATCCAAATGTTCATGTGTATCAAGAATCCATTTCTATTTCAAGTCTGGAGGCTTCAACATTTTCATCAACTATTCAAGGATCCAAGAAAACACTTAGAAGTCATTCTTCATCCCCTATCTCAAGGTAAAGCATGATTCAAGGTGAAGAACAAGGACCTAGTGATGACAAACCTAGTGAAGGTGAACACAGTTATGAAGAATTGGTGACATCACAAGTAAAGCTATCAAGGATGAGGAAGAAAACCTCAAAAGGCAATGAACTTAGGTCTAATAGAAGAAAGAACCCCACTCAAAGCTTGAATCATGATAGTTTCATGGCTAAACATTTTGGTTATGTGATGCACATTGTTCAAGATAAGGATCCCGATACCTATGAAGAAGCTTCAATAAAATATGAATGGAGAAAAGATATGGATGAAGAAATCAAAGAATTAGAGGAGAACGACACATGGAAGCCCGTACCTAAGAAGGAATGAATGAAGATTCTACAAAACAAATAAGTCTAGCAACACAAAATGGAATTCAAATGGAAGCCTGGCAAGGTACAAGTAAAGATTAGTAGCAAAAGGTTTCACTCAAACACATGATGTAGATGTTGGAGTTTGAGGTCTATAGAATCATGTGAATAGCACAAGGAACAAGAAGAAGAAGAAGAAGCAGGGGGGAAACATCCAAAAGAGGGAAAAAAATTGCCCCCGCAATCCTAAGTATGTTCACACACATAACTACCAAAATATATCAACAAATCCCCTTGGGAGTGATGCAATGAAGAAGGAGTTGGCACTCATGTATAAGGAAGTGTCAAGCTACGTAGAAAGAGATCAATCAATCCATGAAAGGAAGTAAGCCCAAAGTCTTGTGACAAAAAAAAGGTTACCATTAGGAATTTGTTGGCTATTTGTGCTTCCAAAAGATGGCCTATTTATTAGTTTGAGATAAAAAATGCATTCTTTAATGGAGAACTTCAAGAAGAGGTGTATATGAGACAAGCGATAGGTCATGAGGATTGAAAGCATCCTTATTTTGGGCATAGGTTGAAGAAGGCTTTGTATGGCCTCAAGAAAGCCCCAAGGTCTTGGAATCAAAGTTTCTTGGATTACTTGAGCAAGTGTGGATACCATTGAAGTATTGTAGATCTATCTTTGTACATGAAGAAAGAAGCAAGGTTGTCTTCATATGCATCTATGTAGGTGGCTTGATCATAATAGGGAATGATATTGCAGGTATAAAAGGCATTAAAAACAAAGCTTGGAAAGGAGTTTAAAATATCATGTTTAGAAGAGTCTAAAGTATTTCCTTGGTATAGAATTTGTTTATACAAAGGATTATATTTACTTTAAAAAAAAGTATTTTTTTGGATGTTCTATATAGATATGGCACGGATGATTGCTAAGAGGTGACAAAATTGATGGATTCTAATGCAAAAGTGAGTGTGAAAGGTGATAAGAAGCTTGAAGACTTGACATTATATACATGTATCATCGGAGCATTGATATATGCAACCATACCACGGCCCAATGTAAGCTATGATGTAGACATATTAGCTCAATTTATGCATGTCACCACAAGTGAGAATCTTAATGTGGACAAAGAGTTCTTAGGTATGTGAAGCATACCATAAAGTATGGACTGCTATATAGATATGGAGAGGATCTAACTCTATGCATGAAATGATGTTGATTGTGTGAGATCAATTGATGATATAAGGTCTACTTTAGGTTATGTATCCATGCAAGGTACAAGATTTGTATCTTGGATGTCATAGAAACAACCAAATAGTTGCATTTTCCTCTACAGAGGCTAAGTATAGAGCATTAACTCTTACTACTTGTGAACCTCTTAAATGATGTTGACGTGCAGTTGGACACAATCCCCATCTATGGGGATAATTTCTAGTATTCATTTGGCAAACAATCCTATTTATCATGCTAGAAGCAAGTGCATAGAAGTGCACTATGATTTTTTGACAAATACAGCTTTGATTAAAGATGAGAGTTTTCATTTTGTGCAAAAGAAAGAGCACATAGCATACATGTTTAATAAAATCTTGGATTCTTCAAATATTTTTAAATTCAAAGAAAAACTATGGCTTGAAGATAAAGATTTTACTCTCTTAAGCGTGATGGGGAGTGCTAAAAATAAGGGTGCAAGCTTATGTGCATATTAGTTGGATATGAATCAAAAGATGAGTAAATGGACACAAAAGAGGTTCCACGTTGTCCACGGAGTGGATTGGAGCACAAAAAGCCACGAGAGGAAATGGAATGGAAAAGCGCAAGAAATGGAAGGCCATGAGACAAGAGAAGATGCAAGGGTAGATAAAGAGTCACATTTTCATGCAAGTTTCTCCATATTTAAAAGGCTTTTGGGTGCGAATTTCTCTTGAGACATCAAAAAGATAGAGGAGGCATACATCCTAGTCACCCTCACACTGAAGCATGTGGGAATTAAACTCATGAATTATTGATTAGGGTTATGATGGGCTAACCAGTTGCCTCAAAAGCCATGGTTGAGGATTACTTCCTCATCATCCCTCTTAGGTTGGGGTTCAAACGTCTCCTTTGTCTCATTTCTTGAGTCTAACACTCTCTTCCCCTTCTACTAGAGATCATTGTGCTCAATGATCAGCCCCTAATCTCTCCTTGAATTGATGTTCTCACCCCTACACAGTCTCTTGAACCTTCTTGTTCTTAACCTTGGTTGCTTGAATCCTTGCTCTCAACCTTGGTGTCTTGAACCTTCTTATTCACAACCTTGGTGTCTTGGGATCTTATTTTGAACCTTAGTATCTTGAACCTAGTTCTCCCCCATGTTAGATATATTGGACTTCCAATCTAGTGCTTTCCCCAATGGTATCTTACATATCTAAAACCAACCTATGGATTGGGAGATACACTCTAATTTTTGTTGGGATAACTTTTCAAAGTGACATGCAGTAAGTTTTTTGTACCATTTCAAGTACAAAGCGATGGGCAATATGTAATGGATTTTAAAAAGGGCCCAAGCACCGTTTTTAGAAGCCATTAGGTGCCCATGAGCCTTGTGGAATTTCTCCACCTTGCACAAACCTATTTCCTAGGCTTCGATACCAATTTTGGGAATTGAACTCATCATCTATTGGTTAGGAGTACAATGGGCTAAGCACTTGCCCCAAAAGGCATGGTTGAGGATTAGTTCCTAGTCCTTTCTCTTAGGGTGTGGTTCAATCATCTCCTACATGTAATTTCTTGAGTTTGACAAAGCATATCATAGTTTCCCCAAATATTGTGCTACAAGGCACATAGGTATTCTAGTAGTGCATCTTTTTGTACACAATTAACTTGTAGAAGCCATTTCTCTCTATGTATATATCAAATTAATTCATATGATAATTTGTTGGGAATATTATAATGTGTAACGTCTTTGGTTTAAATATATGTGCTAATGTCTTCTATATTATTTATTAGTACAATCCTTTTGAACCTTTATTTTCTACGTAACCTATGTTGATAGATAGTCTATATTTATCAAGTTGTTTTCCTAACCATTTGAACCCCAAATGGAGTGACTTGTAGCTTATTAGAAAATTTTCATTCTCATATTTGTGTAAAGAAAATATAAGATTCATTGGGTATTTGAGTTTCACCAAAATCAAACAAATTCCATAAATGCTAAGTAAATCGTAGGGTCATCTGCCTAAATAATTGCACTATTTCCCTTCGAATTCTTTGACTATCACTTCCCAAAAGTTCTTATCTTATCCAAGTGCACAATTTGAAGACTTGAATTCTAAATTATCAAGATTCTAATAGCATTTTTCCCTCGCAGTGTAGGGAAATCAATGCATGGATGGCTCCTCCAATATGGATTTCTACTAGAATTTGCACTTGTTCCACATTGTTCAATGCATAAGTGATGTATCAATGCAATATAGCCTCTCAACATTATCTATTGATCGATGTTTCCTCCAAAAGATTCTCTATAACCTTCTTTTGTAATGGGATTCTCTCCCAAGTTATGTCTATGCTACCAAAAGTTGCTCTTTCCACAAGTTATGGGTTTCCCCTTTAGCACTTCTTTCCATCAATGATTTCTCTAAGTAGATTAGGAGAATCATTATGCTTTATGGACCCTCTCTTATACTTCCAAGAGAGGTTCTTATTCCTTGCTTACCCTTGGGTACGGATTGCTTCAGTGACCTCTCAAAATTATACCCATATTTTCCATTTGAATGTCAAATGGTATATGTACCTCTTTGGGGAAGTCGTTGGAATTGTCCATCTTCATAACCTTGAAAGTGTGGACCTTCTCATTTATGAAACAGGTGTACCACTTTGGTTCCCTCTTTGAGAACTTTAGTGACTTGATTTTGGATACTTTTAAGGGTATATTATGGAGGAGGATGTCTTGCTAGCTCCAAGGATGAGTCTAGCAGTGATTTCTTTGCATATCACTAGGTAGGAAAATAGTTGCAACTATTTGTCTTATGCATGATCGATATACACTATTGGTACTTGGACTCTTCTCACTTTTTACTTTTTTCTCCCAAAAGATTTTGTGGTGAGGATATAACATATCAACCATCTTTCTCTAATTTCTCTTTAGCACAGAAGTGTGGTTCACTTTTCCCTTATCATTGGATCAGCAAATTTTCGTTCTATTACTTGGGTTGCACCTTCTTCCAAAATCAATACGTGTTCAAAAATTCACTCCAGGTAGCAAATTGGGGAAGACAACAATGTCCTTGTCTCCATTCATGCCATGGGCATCATTCGATGGTCCTTCCAACTTGTAAGGGTATTGAGAACTTGTTCTTCCACTTATTTTTTACTCACTAATAGACCTACAGTTCTTGCTCCACTTATCCTATGGTCATCACTCTCACCGCAAAAGAAAGTAGTAGAAGACAACAATGTTTGTGCTATCTGCTATTCAGACTATGTGTTAAATTCCTCTTCAGAGTGAAGAAAATTTTGGGATACACTTCCTATCTTAACTGTTGATCAAGCTAAAGCTATGGCCAAGTTCTTGTATCTCAGTTATCTACACCATTTTATCCTTTCTAGCATGATGTTCCCTTCTTCAATGAACATGTTTGAAAAGAAAAACTAGGTAGCAAGCGTCCATTATTAGTTTCCTACCTTATCTTTGAATATTTTGACTCTAAAGATGGGCCTAATATACTATGTATCCATAGATTGAGACATGGAAAGATAGAGAGAACAATGGAGAAGATAAAATAACTACAAATTTAATGGAAAACTCCAAAAATGTAGAAAGGTCACCTACCACCTATTTGTCCCTCCCTTTGCCTATCTATCTACCTCTTCTAACCAAATTGGTGCTAAAATGAGAACAAAAAAATATAAAGAAAAAAAGAGAACAAGAAAATGAGCTCTGAAGCAATGCTTTCGTTGCAAGATGCAAGCCTCCAAGCACCATGTTTGATGAGTCACCTCCTTGGCAACGGTGCCAAAGTGTTTGATATAGACATATGAGCGTGACATATGTACACACAGACATCAAGCAAAAAATCATTATCCACAAATTGTCAATTTGAGTGATGCATCAGTGGCATGAAGCCCTCCACTATGCTCGTAGACATGCACACACAAGAGGAGTCACAAACACATGCACAATCACACATACACAAGCACGTGAGCAAGCATGACTCATGAGCAAGAACATAAGATCTCTCAATAAACTCACACTTGATTAGAAAAGAGAATCAGGGAGAGTATGCAAAAATGAGGGTTTGTTCTCTTTTATAAGAAAATATTACAAAAGAAAAGACTCTCTTCCCACTCTAGTTTCACCCTAGTCAAAATTAGGTCCTTAAACTTCATTTGGTGTTCGATTTGAGTGCCGAAAAATCTAAGGAAATTCTAAAGGGATATAGAATCAGTCATCAAGTTAGATAACCCCCTTAGCTTGCACAAAATTAGGGAATGTATAATAAATGGCATTTGTACACATTTCTTAAGAGTTCGTTTATATAGATAACTGGATTTTGGGAAAAGTATGGCCCTTGTTGGGCATTTCCTTTGCTTTAACATCTATAGTTTGTTGCTAGCTTCCATGTGACACAACGTTGGCAATGTTCTCTCTATTTGACCTTAAAAGATATATGCCCTATCTCCAATAGCAAACAAAGCATCATTTTCTATTTGTGAAAGTTCAAAGGTGAAAGTTCTACCTTTCTTCTCTCCTTTAACAATTTCTTAAAGCCTTGAAATAGTTTGTCCACATGAGCTCCATACCTGGTAAATCTTACCAACTAACCTCTATCACATATTTGTATTACATTCATCAAATTCATTGTGAATACTTGGTACACAAATAATTTAGCTTAAGAGGTTAGTGTAGCCATCAAATGCCTTGACATTAACTAGCTTCTCGAAAACATGCCTAGCATCATCAGCCATAGGAATTTCTTGCTTGGATCTTGGATCTTCCACGACTTCTAGAAGTGAAATTTGAATTCAAAATTTTCCCAATTAGGGTTTCCCTTTGCTTCTTCATAGGTTGAGGGTTCCTCTGAAATAGAGTCTTTTGCCAAGTAGATTGAATGCTTCGTAACAAATGTGGAATCATATCCATACCTTTCTGATTGTTTCTTCTCTCTTGTTGATCTTCTAGGTGCTTGTTTGGAGCATTCTCCAACCTCTTGCATCTTTGCTTTGCCTCTTGACTTCCATAGCTTGTAATCCTTTTCTCTTTCATCCTGGTCATCGTATGTATCACTTCTTGGATCCTGGACCTGTGTATCATGCTTGCTTCCTAATTGATGAGAGTCATAATCAAGATCATATGGTAGTGTTACCTTTTGTTTGTCTTCATCATACCAAGACCTGTGTTCTTCAAACACAACATCTCTACTTGTAGTGAATTGCTTGGTTGAAGGATTGAAGAACCTGTCACCCATCTGAGTTGAATCATATCCAATAAACACTGCCTTTGTTGTCCTTTCATCTAGCTTACCTCTTATTTGTGATGGTACATGAACATAAGCTAAACAACCAAAAACCTTGCAATGTCCAAGACTAGGTTTTCTTCCATGCCATGCTTCATAAGGAATCATACCTTGAAGTGATTTGGATGGTAATCTATTGACAAGGTACACAGCAGCGGAAATAGCTTCTACCCATAGATAATGTGGCAGCTTCTTCTCTTCAAGCATTGTTCGGGTTGATCCAACCAATGTCTTGTTTCTCCTCTCTGCAATTCCATTTAGTTGAGGAGAGTACCTAGTAGTCACTTCCCTTTTTATACCTTTTTCCTGCAAGAACTCATCAAACTCTTAGGAGAAGTATTCTCCCCCTCCATCAGATCTGAGCTTCTTTAGTGATCTACCTGTATGATTCTCCACATGTGCAAGATACTTCTTGAAGCACCTTGATCCTGCCAATGAAGGTTCTTGACTTGGTCCCCATACATCTGTATGTACTAAGTCCAATAAGTTGTTGTGGATGTAGCCTTTGTGGTTGAATGGTTGTCTTTGTGCCTTCCCAATCTGACATGCATCACACCTGTTGATCATGTGTTGCTTTGATATGTTCAGCAGTCCTAGAACACTTTGATCCCTGCATATATCCTTCAAGGTTCTTTCATTCCCATGAGCAAGTCTCTTATGCCACACTTCAAGCTCACTTAGGGTTTGAGTGAAGCCTTGACATGGATCTTCCACAAAAGCTCCATGTTGGGTGAACCTAACTTGCAAGCCTTTTTCAACTATTTGGCCTACACTTATTAGGTTTTTAGTGATAGTGGGTACATAGAGAACCTTACTTAGAATGTTTGTCCTGCCATTGGAAGCTTTGACATTACCAATCTTCTCCACATTGTGCTTTGTGTCATCCCCTGGTTGCACCTCATGTCTATGCTTTGGACTTTCCAAATCAGATAGAAGAGCAATGTTGCCTACAACATGATTCGAACATCTTGAATCTATGTAGAACAAATGATCATATTCTTTACCTTCTTTGTGGCTTAGATTCATAACAAGCAATGAGTCTTCATGTGGTTGATCTTTTGAATAATTGTTGTAGTCCCTTCTATTATAGCTTCTATTGTTATTGTTTGTATAGAATGCACAAAATCATAATGAATAAGCAAAATATGCTATAGGAATGAATGCGACATTCACTGGTGGTACTTCCTATTTTTAAGGAATACGTAGAGATTGACCCCGAGACAAAACGACTCATATTTCTCCCAATGTACTGAAGAAAATGCTATGAAAATTTATAATCACAAACTAGACACTTATACCTTTTCAATGAGCCATCTTGCACCCAATTTGGAGCTCTGCAGAGAGAGCAGCAGCCTCTGCAAGATTACAGTTAGCGAAGAAGATGATGCAGAGAATTGAAGGATCAAGACAATGATGGTGACAAGTGTATGTATATTGCTTCCATGTAATGTACAAGTGATTTCAAGTCTTTATATAGACTCTAAGAGTGTTCCACGACTTCTACAAGTGAAATTTGAATTCAAATGAAGGTGGGAATGGTTGTTGGAGGGAATCAATTCACTTTCCTACAATCTAGGAAAAGTGAAGATCTAGTTTGATCTACTTTTAGGTGATTTGATTGCTTGATTGAATGCAACTTCAACCACCACAAATTCGTGGGATTTGGGCTCTATCTTTCTACCTTTACATGTGTAAAGCTCAAGGCTTTTACAATGGTAAATGAACCATCAAAAATCTCTCAAAAAAATACAATAAATGAGCATAAGAAAAAGAACTCTCCAACGGATATTCTTTCAACACGATAGCCTTTGATGTAGATCAAATCCACCTCAAGCATAGTGTAAGCTTGATGTTCCAACATAAATAAGACCTAGAAATTGGGAGATACACTCTAATCTTCATTGGGCCAACTTCTCAAAGCAATGCATGCTAAATTTTTGCACCATTATAGATACAAAGAACCCAAGCACCTTTTCTAGAGGCGATTGAGTGTCCATGAGCCTTATGGAATCTACATACCTTGCCCAAGCCTACTTCCTAAGCTCTAACACAAAAGTATCCAAGGGGAATTAAACTTGTGACCTATTACATAGGAAAACGATGGGCTAACCACTTGCCCCAAAAGCCATGCTTGAGGATTAATTCCTAATCCTCCCTCTTAGTTGGTTCAATCATCTCTAGCTTATCATTTCCTCTTGGAGTGCCTATTCCTCTTTAATTTTTGGGATTTCTGAAACATATCTCTATTGTGTGGTTGCTACATTGGAGAAGAGCTTTGATCTCTCCCCCTACCCTGCTTATCTCCTTTAACCATTCCTCTTCCATGTCTTCCTCCACCTACATAATTGGTTTGGGAAGTATCTTTTTTATCTTCAATTTTCTTACCTTTACCTTTATTATTTTTATTCTTGCATTTATTAATATACATGGTAGAGTTTCGATTACGCTTGATAGCATCTCCCTCTTGATTCAAGGTAGCTTCATGAATTGAGATCCGTCCCATGAAGGTAGCTTCATGACTTGGATGTCCAAATAAACTCCAATGCAGCCGTGAATTGAGGCAAAACTAACGGTTCTTGAACGAATTTGAACCAAAGTACGCACGTGGATTCATGTGACGCTTGCATTGAATGATTATGAATCTTATAGAGTCATGTCGGAAAACTCTTTTTTTTTCGAATGATCATTTAAATGTACTCTTTTGGATTATTTTGAATTAACTTTAAAGTACAATTAAAGGCCGCAATAGCACTCATGGGACCTCCCGAATTCCACAAAGCAAAGGTGGGACATCTAGCATCTAATAGGAAACAAACCTTGAAGGTCCGCTAGGGTAGAATCTTGGAAGGGACGACCCAAAGAGCAAATGAGATGGTTGATTTGAACCTCGTAGCCCAAAGGTCCAACGATCTCCCAAAGGATCTGAATCAACATCTCATCACCCAGGTGGTGATGGGTTACCAATTGTGGCTGACAAGGGTTGAATTCGTGCCCCTGGCCTTGAGAGGTGAAGGGCCCAATGGATTGACGTAACCTTTGCAGACTCTAGAATATGTATCTTTGGCTTTATTTGATGACATCATGTTTATGGAATAGGAGATTCAATAGTCTGTGTGCATTGGTATGGCTGGTTGGAACCTTCGCCTCTTGAGGCGAGGGTGGGGGTCTAACCCCTGCCAACATGGTGAACATGTAATGGACCTTAGGAGAGTTTGTATCGCTTTTCAAAAATTTGATATGGCTAACCCCTACTTTAGACCTTGTATGTGGTAGCTCCCTTTGTTTGGGGCTTGTATTTTATTTCCTTCTCCTAATTCAGTTCTGGTTCTTTAGAAAAAAAAAAGTCTTGATGTTTCCTTCACGTTTTGCTTGTCATCTTCTGCACTTTCGTGCATATTAAATACCTTAGCTTTTAAAGCTTTATCGTAGAGAGAGAGAGGAGTCGCTCTAGAGAGAGAGGCTTCATTGTAGAACGAAAAAAAAACGCGTGTTTGCTTGACACGTCATGTTGTATTTGCTGTCACTTCTCGATATGCAAAAAATCGTCTTTGACTGGATTGGCCGTTATTGTTGCGATTCTCCACGTGGCCCACTTGTAAGCAACTTCTTCTTTTCTACGAAAAGAGGGGAAGTCTTTCCCACAATGTTTCTTTTCTCACACAACAAGCAAAAAGCATTTAAATTAATGAAGGGTGTTACAAGATATCCACGTGGCACGACCCCCCCCCCCCCATGGTTTCGACAGAGAGACAACATATTACAACTTGGAGTAAAGCATTACAAATCTTTCTCTAAAGTAGAGTGAGAGAAAGATTTCTTTGCATATGTTGTGATGGTACTTATCAGTGCTTAAATTTGATGCCCGATCCTAGGCATCACCAAAATTTGAGGGATGCCGGAGGGATAAAAGTGGGCATCCTTAAAGATCATTCAAAAGCATGCTTCTAATGCATGGGATAGAAGTTAGAACATTATCTGAACTTATTACACAAGACATTTGACTAAGCATGCTTTGGTTGCATATTAATGAGTTTTTCTAAGGTTGCAACCTTTCAAAAGCAGTTCAATTGGCAAATATGAGACACTTCAAGCTACAGCTTTTAGTGGCATTTTGATGTCAAACATGTGTCTAAAAGATACTTGGGGCACTCTTTGATTCGATAGAAATGGGGAGTGTTTAAGTAAGATGCTAGCAAAAGACTAGTCATCCATTCTCATCATATAAAACAAAGAAAAAATCTTTAATTTACATTATAAATCATATCAACATAAATATGGGACATTGGTTTAATTCTCGGCAAATGACAACCGATGTGTGTCATGAATTGTGATATTACTCAATAAGCAATTGACAATAAAAAGTAATCCTCTTTAGAATTAAAAATGTCTAATTTTAACCAATTAGAAATTTAATATCGATTCACTTTGGTCAGTGCATATCATTCACAATTGGAGAGCATGGGCATTAGGCAACCTTCGAAGTTCTTGAACTATTGCATAATAAATAAACAAATGATGCATTGCTATTTGTTGTATGGTGAATCGCAACTCACTAGTTCACATTATTGGTCATTCATAGGAACCATCAATGTATCCAAAAGCATCCAGTTGGGAGCATGGGTAGAAACACTCTATAATATATATGGATATTAGTAACTATGTAATATGAATGACTAGAATGGCAATTATGCAAGTTCTTATCCAACTTACTAACCTATAGCTATAGATTACGAGAGTGGTAAAAACATGGGCAATGAGGCTTCCAAGTGCTACAACAATGATCCCTCAATGTTCTCTCTCAACCTGCGAAGAGGCAAGTTCAATTTTGAAGTGTTTGAGCCAAATTCGATACTAGAATAGAAATTAGTCACTAGAAATGTGCTCTAGAAATTTAGAAAAGAATACTCGTCATCTCTATGTTTTGAAAATCATCAATGCTAAGGGCACATAATGTGTATAGAGAGATAGACTAGTGTGGCACATGCCCAAATGCAATCCCACTATCAAAAGGTAAGAACATTGACACAATGGCTTTAGCTACTCACAATTTTGGCATATATATATATATATATATATATATATATATATATATATATATATATATATATATATATATATATATATATATATATATATATATATATATATATATATATATATATATATGTATGTATGTATGTATGTATGTATGTATGTATGTATGTATGTATGTATATATATATATAATGGGGGATGCCCGGGTCTTGAACATGGGCATCCCTTGGGATGCCCAAACCTAAAAAGTGGGCATCCTTTGATGCCCAAACCCCCCTTTGATGCCCATTTTGGGCATCAAATTTAAATACTGGTACTTATACAAAATATTGGACCGATGGAAATCAATCTCACGAACGTTTGAAATTGCTTGAAAAATCTCCATTCTAGTCTTATACAAGGTTCCCCTCAAGGAGTAGACATTGTCTTCTTTTGGCCAGACTTTAAAGACTTAAAGATTGGTTGATTTCTACTAATCCAAATACACCATAGAATATGACCTCTCAAAATATTCAAGAGAGAAAAGTCGATCTCGTTACAACAGCCTATCAGAATTTCCATATATCCCAGAGAACAGATCTCATAACTGTTAAGGTAGTGTTGTAGAGGGGATGATCATCTTTCGTCTCTTGGATGTAATGTATATGGCATGTCTTTTTTAGCAAGTGAAGATAGCTTGGATGTTCTTAACCTCTTTCTCCCAAGCTCTAGCAAGAGACATCCCCAAGTTCAACTAGTAGGAAATAACCTCTTTAATTTTGTTAACAATACAAGGATACTTAAGGATATGGTATACAAGGTGGGAGTAATCTGGCAGCAATAGTAGTCAACACCCTATTAGGATCATAATCATGATTTGGAGTACTGAAAGGCTCTTCATCTTTTTGTGCCAAAGGTATATACTAGTTTTTGTTCGCCAATATAAGCATCTCGCAGTCTACTACAGGTCTAGTTTCGTCTCGGCAGTTCTGTTCAACTTTTTGAGATACAGTCAATTTTTTGCATCAAGGTATTTTAGTCACCGGCCATGGCTGAAAGCGGTGATGTATTCCGTATGTTGGTTGTTGAGGATAAGTTGGATGGTACCAACTACCCATTATGGGCTTATATGATGCAACATGTGTTGGTTGCAAAAGGACTATGGAACATTGTGTAGGGTGTCGAAAAACGTCCTATCACACCCGCAACTGTTACAACTGCAGGTATTGAAGCTGATGCAGAAGGTGTCGAAGATGAAGATATTCTGCATATTCATGTTCGTGCCGCGGTTTCTGTTGTACCTACTGCAGAGCAGATTTGCTGGGATGGCAGAGAAGCCCAGGCACATGCATTGATAGCTTTGTCTGTCAAACATGCCATTATTCCTCACATTCGCTCTTGCAGAACAGCTAAGGATGCTTGGGATACATTTACCGCATTGTACCAAGCTAGGAATGAGGCTCGTGTTGCTTACCTCCAAAAACAGTTGAAGAGTGAGCACATGAATGAAGGTGATTCTACGGACAGTTTCCTAACGAAGATCAAAGACTTGAAGGAACAGTTGATTTTTGCTGATGAGGTTATATCAGATAGCTCACTTGTGCAAACCGTTCTGAATGGTATTCCTGATTCATATCAGAGTTTTGCTTCTACTCTTTGCTTGATGATGAAAGGCAATCCAAATCCCTTATCATTTGAGGAGTTAGTCTTTGTTCTGTTGCAGGAAGATCAATCCAGGCAAAACAGGTCCATTATGTGAGTTGCAGATCAAGCTTTCCTGGCTAGTCAGAAGGGCAAAGGAAAATGGAGCTCTTCAACTAGTAAGCAGAAATCTGCTAATTCTGCATATTCAAAGAAGAAAAATAAAGATGAGAAGAAATCAGAAAAGCAAAAATTGTTTTGTAAGTACTGTAAAGGGAATGATCATACCATAAAGAACTATCCAAAACTGGCTACTAAAGAGGCAAAGAAGAAAGAGGCTCGAATGGTTATTGTAGAGGCCTCCACACCAAAAACAGAATCTGCTAATCTTGTGCAGGAAGAAGAATGGGCGTTTACTATTGTCTGCAGTTTTGACCCATCTTCTCATGAGCAGTGCATATCTGTAGTAGACTCAGATGTTTGGTATTTTGATAGTGGGGCGACCAAACATATTACCTTGCAGCACAGTTTCTTCTCTTCATCGAGCCTGCCCCTACAGGGAATATTGTTACATGTGCCAAGAACTCCTCTTATTCTGTTATGGGGGTTGGTAAGATTATTTTGACTACTGCTGATGGTAGTTCTTTCACTTTGTCAGATGCCTTATTTGTGCCAGGGATCAAGAAGAACATGTTATCAGTTTCTGCATTAGCCAAGATTGGCTTGGTTGTGAAATTTGTTGATGACAGGTGTACAGTTCATGATCTGTCAAATGGCGATGTGATTATTGCTTCTGGCATTTTATGTCGTGGACTGTATAAGCTCATAGACTATGAAAGATCTATAAATGATTTGGCATGTGCAGTAAATGATTTTCAGGCTATGTCAGATTTTGGCATGCACACTTTCGTCATCTGAATTTTTCTAGTTTGCTACACCTGCAAAAATCTGAAATGGTGTCCTCTTTGCCCAAACTTGAGGCACCTGGAAAACATGTTTGTGAAGGCTATATTTTGGGCAAAATGCAGCATCTGTCCTTTCCAAAAGATGGTTCAGTTCGGGCTACTCAGAAATTGTAGCTTGTACATAGTGATGTATGTAATCCTATGCAGAACCTTCTTTTGGGAATTATCTTTACTTCGTGACTTTCATACATGATTTTTCCAAGCATGCATGGGTATATCAATTGAAGGCAAAGTCCGAAGTGTTCATGTGCTTCAAACAGTTTTTGGTTTTGGCTGAAAATCTGTCGGCATGTAAAATGGGCACCCTCCGTTCTGATCGAGGGGGAGAATATATGTCTTCTGATTTTAATGCATTTTTGGCTGAACGTGGGATAAAACACCAGTGTACAGTGCCGTATACACCTCAACAGAATGGAGTTTCTAAACAAAAGAATAGGGATTCATGGAGATGGCGAGGTGTATGGTCAACAGTCAGGCTTTACCACATAGTTTCTGGCTTGAGGTTGTCATGTGTGCAGCATATGCACTTAACAGGTGTCCCACTAAAGCGCTGCAGTCTATCACTCCATATGAGGCTTGGCATGACTGCAAGCCATCTGTTGCTCATCTACGTATTTTTGGTTGTTTGGCATATGAATTAGTGCCTGAACAACATCGCAGAAAATTGGATGATAAAGTAGTAAAATGTATTTTTGTTGGGTACAGTTCTGAAAGTAAAGGCTATCGTCTATATCATCCAAAGACTAAACGCATTCTGGTTAGCCGTGATGTTGTTTTTGTGGAAGATGCTATTCAGCCATTGCTTTCATGTACTAAGGAGACATCTGTTAGCTCCAAAGACATGTATGATACTTTGCTACCTCTTTTTACAAGTGGATAGTCTAGTGTTGGTCCTAATGAGGCAACTTATCTGCCTTTGCAGGTTTCATGTGATGATGCAAATAATTCCATTTCTGATGCAGATGTACATGATGCACTTATTGATGAGAGAGTTGATATTGAGCAGGCAAGAACTATGCCAAAATGGCTGGTGCAGACCTTGCATGATAGCAAATTAGATGCACCTCTATCATATCGTACTCGTTCAGGCTCTCATAGTGCCTCTTTTGCATCAGATTGCTATGCTATGGCTGCATCTAGTCTCTATGATGAGAATGAGCCTATTTCATTTGATGAAGCACAAAATTCAGAAAACTGGATGGCTGCTATGCAATCTGAATATGATGCTATAATGAAGCATGGTACTTAGTCTTTATGTGACTTGCCTCCTGGCAAGACGGCCATTGGCACTAAGTGGGTATACAAGCTGAAGCGTAAACCGGATGGTACAGTTGAGAGGTATAAGGCTAGGCTTGTTGCAAAGGGTTATGCACAAGAAAGAGGCATTGATTTTGATGAGATCTTTGCACCTACATGCCGTATGACTACTGTTTGGAGCATCTGTGCACTTGCAGCTCATCATGCTTGGAATGTACATCAGTTGGACATTAAAACAGTATTTTTGAATGGTGACTTGCATGAAGAAGTGTATGTTTTTCAGCCCCATGGCTTTGTGCAAAAAGGGTATGAAAACCAGGTGTGCAGGTTAAAGAAGGCATTATATGGTTTAAAGCAAGCACCACGTGCTTGGTATCAGAAGATACATGCCTATCTGATTGCACATGGTTTTGAGAACAGTCCAACTGAAAGTACCTTATATGATAAGCGTGCTAATGATGTGCTTCTGATCATTGTTGTCTATGTTGACGACATGCTGCTCACTGGTCCTATTGAGAAGCATATTGTTGATTTTAAGGCTGATTTGCATGCCTCATTTGAGATGTCTGATTTGGGGCATTTGCATCACTATTTGGGCATTCAGTTTATGCAAGTTGATGGGGGAATGGCTTTGTGTCAAATGAAATATATTGACACATTATTGCAGCGTTTTGGCCTTGAAGACTGTAAGCCTATTGCCACTCCTATGGAGACAGGTTTACGATTGAGTCTTCATGATGCTGGAGATGCATTTGATGTTGTTCTCTATCAACAGGCTGTTGGATGCTTGATTTACTTATGCATTACTCGGGCAGATATTCAGTTTTTTGTCTCACAGATGAGCAGGTTTATGCATTACCCAAGAGTCAAGCATTGGCAGGCAGTTAAGCGCATCTTTCGCTATTTGAGTGGTACTCGACTACTTGGGTTGTTTTCTCCCAAGGGGGGATCACTACCGCCAGATTTGCATGCTTTTTCTGACTCTCATTGGGCTGGTTGCTATGACACTCGTGTGTCCACTAGTGGCTTTTGCTTCATGCCTGGTAGCTGATGTATATCTTGGTTGAGCAACAAGCAGCCTATTGTGGCCACTTCCAGTTGTGAGGCTGAGTATAGGGCAGCTTTCATAGCGACTGTTGAGTGTGTGTGGCTCAGACGCCTTATGGCTGATTTGGGTGTTGGTCAGACTTCTGCCACCATCATCTTCACTGACAGTCAGAGCACATTGGCAGTTGCGAGGAACCCTGTGTTCCATGCTCGCACTAAGCACATTGAGGTGCATTATCACTATGTCAGGGAGAGGTTCTCTGCTGGGGAGATCAGCTTGGCATATGTGCCCACGCAGGAGAAAATTGTAGACCTTTTCATGAAGGCTCTGCCTAGGGAGAAATTTGAAGCTTTCCGCAAAGCTTTGGGCTTACTTCCTTTTGTGCAGTGATTTCCACATAGCTTGGCACTTCCTTATACATGAGTGCCAGCTCCTTGTTCACCGCATCACTCCCAGGGGGGATTTGTTGATATATTTAGGTAGTGATGTGTGTGAACACACTAGGACCACTTAGGCACTTTTTTCCCTCTTTAGGAGGTTTTTTTCCTCTGGCTTGTATATATGCCTATTGCCCTAATGGGCTACTTATCTTTGTACATTCTCTAGTAATACATTCAATATTGTGTGTTGTGCTCCAAGCTTCTTCTTCTTCCTTGTGTTGTTCGTGTGCTTCCACAGACATCTAACTCCAACATAGTCTTTGTTGTGTTACAAGAAGATCAATCTAGGCAGAAGAGGTCTATTATGCATGTTGCAGATCAAGCTCTCGTGGCTAGTCAGAAGGGCAAAGCAAAATGGAGCTCTTCACTAGTAAGAAGAAATCTACAAATGTTGCACATTCGAAGAAGGAAGACAAAGATGAGAACAAATCAAAAAAGGAGAAATTGTTTTGCAAATACTATAAAGCAAATGATCATGTCATTAAGAGTTGTCCAAAACTGGCTGCTAAAGAGGCAAAGAAGAAAGCGGCCAGAATGGTTGTTGTAGAGGCCTCTACACCAAAAATAGAGTCTGGTAATCTTGTGCAGGATGAAGAATGTGTGTTTACTATTGTTTGTAGTTTTCACCCATCTTCTCATGAGCAGTGCATGTCTGAAGTAGACTCAGATGTTTGGTACTTTGATAGTAGGGTGATCAAACATATTACCTCGCAGTGCAATTTATTCTCCTCACGCGAGCCTGCCCCTACAGGGAATATTGTTACATGCACCAACAACTCATTTTATCCTATTATGGGAGTTGGTAAGATCATTTTGACTACTACTGATGACAATTCTTTCACTTTGTTAGATGCTTTGTCACTTTGTCAAATGTGTTGTTTGTGCCAGGGATCAAGAAAAATTTGTTATCACTTTTTGCATTAGCCAAGATTGGCTTGGTTGTGAAATTTGTTGATGATAAATGTACAGTTCATGATCTGTCAAATGGCCATCTGATTATTGCTTCTCGCATTGTATGTTGTTGGTTGTATAAGCTCATAGACTATGAAAGATATATAAATGATTTGGCATGTGTAGTACATGATTCTCAGGCTATGTCAGATGCAAAGCTTTGGCATGCACGCTTTGGTCATCTGAATTTTGCTAGTTTGCTACGCCTGTAGAAATTTGAAATGGTGTCCTCTTTGCACAAACTTGATGCACCCACAAAACATGTTTGTGAAGGCTTTATTTTGGGCAAAATGGAGTGTTCCTCCTTTCCAAAAGATGGTTTTGTTCGAGCTACTCAAAAATTGCAGCTTGTACATAGTGATGTCTGTGGTCCTATGCAAACACCTTCTTTTGGGAACTATCTTTACTTCGTGACTTTCATCGATGATTTTTCTAGGCATGCATGGATATATCCATTGAAGGCAAATTCGAACAATTTCTAGCTTTAGCTGAAAATCTCTCACCATGTAAAATGGGCAACCTTCGTTTTGATCGGGGGGGGGGGGGTATATGTCTTCTGACTTTAATGCATTTTTGGATAAATGTTGGATAAAACATTAGTGTAGAGTGTTGTATACACCTCAACAGAATGGGCTTTGTGAATGGAAGAATAGGTCGCTCATGGAGATGGCAACATCTATGGTCAAGAGTCAGGCTTTACCACATAGTTTTTGGCTTGAGGCTGTCATGTGTGCAGCATATGTACTTAATAGGTGTCCCACTAAAGCATTTCAGTCTATCACTCCATATGAGGCTTGGCATGGTCGCAAACCATCTATTTCTCATCTGCATGTTTTTTATTGTTTGGCATATGCATTAGTGCTTGAAAAACATTGCAAAAAATTGGATGATAAAGCAATAAAATGTATTTTTGTTGGTTATAGTTCTAAAAGCAAAGGTTATCGTCTGTATCATCCACAAACTAAATGCATTCTAATTAGCCATGATGTTGTTTCTGTGGAAGATGTTATTCAGCCCTTACTTTCATGTACTAAGGAGACTTCTCAGCCTTAGCAGGTTTCATGTGACGATGCAGATCATTCCATTTTTTATGCAGATTTACATGATGCACTTGTTAATGAGAGAGCTGATATTGAGCAGGAAAAAACTATGCCAAAATGGTTGGTGCAGACTTTGTGTGATAGAAAATTAGATGCACCTATGTCATCATACTTGATCAAGCTCTCATAGTGCCTCTTTTGCATCAGATTGCTATGATATGGCTGCATCTAGTCTTTGTGATGAGAATGAGCTTGTTTCATTTGAAGAAGCACAAAATTTAGAACATTGGATGGCTACTATGCAATCTGAATATGATGCTATAATGAAGAATGGTACCTGGTCTTTATGTGACTTGCCTCCTCGCAATAAGGCCATTGGCACAAAGTGGGTATACAAGCTGAAGTGTAAACCTGATGCAATAGTTGAGAGGTATAAGGCTAGGCTTGTTGCAAAGGGTTATGGGCAAGAAACAGGAATTAATTTTCATAAAACCTTTGTTCCTACTTGTCGAATGACTACTGTTTATAGCATCTATGCACTTGCAGCTCATCATGGTTGGAATGTACATCAGTTGGACATTATAACAACATTTCTGAATGGTGACTTGCATGAAGAAGTGTATGTTTTTCATCTCTATGACTTTGTGCAAAAAGGGCATGAAAACCAGGTGTGGAGGTTAAAGAAGGAATTATATAGTTTAAAGCAAGCACCACGTGCTTGGTATGAAAAGATACATGCCTATCTGATTGCACATGGTTTTGAGAACAGTCCAACTAAAAGCACCTTATATGTTAAGCGTGCTAATGATGTGCTTCTGATCATTGTGGTATATGTTGATGGCATGCTGATCACTGGTCCTCATGACACACATATTGCTGATTTTAAGGCTGATTTGTATGCCTCATTTTAGATGTCTGATTTGGGGCATTTGCATCACTATTTGGACATTCAGTTTCTGCAAGTTGATGGTGGAATGGCTTTGTGTCAAATGAAATATATTGATTTATTGCAACGTTTGGCCCTTGAAGACTGTAAACCTATTGCCACTCCTACAGAGATGTGTTTACAATTGAGTCTTCATGATGCTAGAGGTGCATTTGATGTTGTTCTCTACCAGGAAGTTGTTGGATGCTTGATTTACTTATGCATTACTCGGCCAGATATTCAGTTTGTTGTCCCACAGATGAGCATGTTTATGCATTGCCCAAGTGTCAAGCATTGGCAGGTGGTTAAGCACACATTTCACTACTTGAGTGGTACCCGACTACTTGGATTGTTTTATCCCAAGGGGGGATCACTACCGCTAGATTTGCATGCTTTTTATGAGAGTGATTGGGTTTGTTGCTATGACACTCGTGTGTCCATCAGTGGTTTTTGCTTCATGGTTGGTAGCTCATCTATATCTTAGTTGAGCAAGAAGCAGCCTACTATGGCCACTTCCAATTGTGAGGCTGCGTATAGGGCAGCTTTCACAGTGACTGTTGAGTGTGTGTGGCTTAGATGCCTTATGGCTGATTTGGGTGTTGGTCAGTCTTTTACCACCACCATCTTCAGTGACAGTCAGAGTGCATTGACAGTTGCGAGGAACCATGTGTTCCATGCTCGCACTAAGCATGTTGAGGTGCATTATCATTATGTCAGGGAGAGGTTCTCTGTTGGGGAGATCAGCTTGGCATATGTGCCCATGTAGGAGAACATTGCAGACCTTTTCACAAAGGCTCTGCCTAGGGAGAAGTTTGAAGCTTTCTACAAATCTTTGGGCTTACTTCCTTTTGTGGATTGATTCCACATAGCTTGGCACTTCCTTACGCATGAGTGCCAGCTCCTTGTTCATCGCATCACTAAGATTGATGTAAAAGCCATTTAAGTTGTCTTTATTGGTTATGCAATTGAAAGCAAAGGATACAGATCCTATGTTCTAGATACAGGTGATATCCTACTCTCATACAATACATATATAGCAAAAAAAATCAGACTTATGATAAGAAGGAAGAGATTCCATATTTCATAAAAGTAGATTACTATGCATTTTTCAAAAGGAATTTGGATTCTTATATTCATCCATACAATGGAGTGATGAACCTTATCAATCCTTTAAAGATGCACTGAATAAAGGTAAAGAGAGAGTTACAAAACCTACATCAGTACCTAGTTGGAAGGTCAGTGGTATAAAGGAATACATTGGAAGAACTAGAAGTCAAACAAGGAGACAACAAAGAGACCGGGTAAATTATGCAGAACATTTTGACAATCATAATATTTTTTAGCTCTTACTTCAGATGAGAATGAACTAGCTAGTGTTCAAGATGCACTACAAAGTAATATGATTATCATAGCTCCCAAAGATTCAGATCTTGAATTGTTTAAAGGACAAATTAAGCAAACATTTGATGTAAATGACTTAGGTATTTTGCATTATTATCTTGGGATTGAGTTCATATAGAGAGATCAGTGTATCTACATGACATAGAAAAAATACATTGAGAATTATTGGAAAGGTTTGAGATGACAAATTCCAAGACTATGTAGATCAATGTGTCATTATAGTCAAAAGGAGATTCAAAACCATTTGATGCTACATTATATAGTAAAGCGGGTAGTTGCTTGATATATCCATGTAATACACATCTGAACATGTGAAGTTTCACAACTATCTAGCTTCATGCACATTCCACTTAAGATTCATTGGAAAGCACTTGAGCTAATTTTTAGATATTTGAAGGGAAGTTCCAATTATGCTATGGTATTTTTGAAGTCTTCACATTTCTTACTCAGAGGTTTTTTAGATTCAAATTGGGCAGGTGAAAAAGACTCAAGAAGAAGCACAAGTGGATATTGTGTCTATGTAGGAGATTGTCTTATATCTTGGTTATCCAAGAAACAGCCTATAGTTTCTACATCTTCAAGTGAAGTAGAGTATAGGGCTTCCTTTACAGCTACACTTGAATCATTTTGGTTACAAAAGGTTGTGAGTTATCTTGATGTTCATATTCATCTTCCGGTTCATAGATTTTCAAATATTTAGAGTGCTATTGTTATTGGGACCTGGTCATAGGATTAATTCAGATAAAACCCAGCAATTATGGAAAACTAGGAATCTTCACATTATAGCAGGAAGTTTATACAATCAAGATTCTAGTGGACTTATATTGAGGTGTCTAGACGAGGATGAACAAGGAACTTGGTTGAGACACACCCACATAAATCCATGGAAGAAACATAGAAGTATCAGAGGTACGGTACAAGAACTAAAAAGGTTAGGAGTGTATTGGCCAGGAATGCATAAAAATGTTCATTCGCATGTAACAAATTGTCCCACTTGTCAAGAAGAAGAACTAGAGGAGAACTCTACGCTATGCTATTCCACAATAGCAACCAGATGGAGTACCTTTAGTGAATTTTTTAAAGACACATGAATACCCGGAAGGGGCAAGCCTAGCAAGAAAACGGGCATTAGAGGAGCAAAGTAAAGATTACACCCTTATAGGGAGATAACTATTCAAACGTGGACAAGGCAACCAACTATGATTATGCATACATGAAGATGAGTATATCTATGTTTTGGAGATGGTCCATATCGGAGCAGCAGGAGGTCATTTTTTGGCTGATAAGACCGCAAAAATGATTCTCTTTGCCAGATTATGGTGGCCAACTTTGTATCACGATGCGATGATGTATGTTCAGAGGTGCGATTTGTGTCAAAGAAGAAAATACCCTATCCAAAGAGATGAAATGCCACTGCGACAGGAAGAGATGAAATGCCACTGCGACCTATGATTAGTGCTAGAGCGTTCACTAAATGGGGTATAGATTTCATTGGATCAATTAGCCCACCAGCTAAAGGGTCTCATGTTGAGTATATAATAGTAGCCATGGATTATTTAACCAAATGGGTGGAAGCAAAGGCCACAAAGAAGAATGAGGCAAGAACTATTGCCATGTTTCTCTTCGAAAATATATTTAGAAGGTTCACATTACCCATTGAAATCATGAGTCGTCGAGGCACGCACTTCATTAATGAAGTAATAGAAACTTTGATGAATGAGTTCCTACTAATTGATAAGAAATCAGCCCCTTATCACCCGCCAGCCAATGGACAGGCAGAAAGTTCCAATAAGGTGCTATGTACCATTTTAACTAAGATTGTGAATAATAGATGATCAAATTGGGATAAACAATTACATCATGCCATTTGGGCTTTTTGGGTTGCTTACAAGACAGCTATAGGCACAACACCTTTCAATCTTGTGTATGGTCAGAATGCAACCTTACCAATTGATTTCTTCATTCCTACTCTTTGAGTAGCTAAGAAATATGAGTGGACTGAACACGAATTGTCCCAACAATTGGATCAAATCAAAAGATTGCATGAGACTAGATTACAAGTAGAAGTAGGTATTTATGCAGCCAAGAAGCGGCAAAAAGCCTACTAGGATGCCCATATTAAAGATAAAGGACTCAAAGAAGGTGATTTAGTCCTGGTATACACTTTGAGGCAACACATGAAAAAATTGCAAAAGTGAGGACATGGACCGTTGGTAATCAACCATATTTCTACAAGTGGAGCAGTAAACCTAGACACCCTAGATGGAGAAATTCTACCAAATTATATAAGTGGCTATCGTGTGAAGAAATATTTAGAACCCTTAACGGATGAGATGATGAGTAGACTTCTAAAGGTAAAGAACAAAAGGGAAGAGGATGAGAGAATTAAAGACGAAGCGAGACTTGAAGCATTGGAACACATATGAAAGCGAAAAGAATGGATGAGAGAAAGAGATGAAAGATATCAAAAAGGAGATGAGCCAATCCCCATAGCCAACTATAGGGCAGCAGAAACTACAACTATAGGACAAGTCAAACAACCCTACCTAAATCTAGGAGTAGGAACTGAGGAATACCACTTAGTAAATGAATTGACTGATACCAGGGTGGCATTAAGTTGCATATGCTTTTCATTAGCTAGGCAATTAAATGCATCACTTAACCCAACTAAGGCATACATGATGGGCTTAGGAGGAAATACCATTGAATGTTTAGGAGAAGTCATCCTATCTTTATACCTGGGTAACAATTCAATGCATCAAGTGAAGGAGAACCAAGAGGAATTCAATTTAAGGCAACATCGACCCAACTAGCCAATCAAAGAAAAGTCCACATATGTAGTGCAAGTGTGGATACCGAGGAAATTAAGGGAATCTCAAACTTCAAGGAATCAAATATGGATACCCAAGACAGCACTCAAGATCTCCAAAGAGCAACCACCAAATTTACTTATGGAACAAAGTCAATACAGGCAACCTTCTATGAGACAAAGAATTCCCATGAAAAAGATGCCACTAATAGAACCAACAGGAGTTCCTACCAAGCAAAGATATGAATGGAGAGTGAAAGTACATCACAACCAAATACCTCCAGTAAACATGAGGAGATTTCGAAAGGACATTCCAGGCATCAAAGCTAGGAAACTATGGATTCCAAAGTCAAGAATAACATCACCGATGATCAGAGCTAAAAATTCCTCTTGCACTCATGATGAGTCCTATTCACCTCGAGTAAGCATAATAGGGCAACATTACAAGGCCATGCATTCGACACAGCAGCATCTTTGTACTACTAAGTATGCTCATTTCCCCTCTAGGGAATAAGAAACACCATGTATTGTAAAATAATAATAACTAAAATAAAATTGACTTGGCTATGTGACTAACGTTATCTGTTTCCATTGCAGCTAAAGAAAAAAATTGTTTTATAAAAAGATCAGGTATTGTGTTCCTTAGACACTCTGTGAGATGGGACGTGACACACGGAGTGAACGATTGTAACACTGAAACAAATCACTCTCAAACTTGACACTAACCATTTGAATGATTCAAGTGCAAATGGCTTCCTCTAATTTCAAGGCTACACAGGAGGCATCCTTTGACTCTGAAGCCACTCGTGAGGTGGAAATATTAGAGTTTCCACTAGAATTGGATATTAAGCTCGAGGACACGGGTTCAGAGATGGCAATCCTGCCAATGAGCACTTGTTCCTTATCACTATTAAGATCATGTATAGAGAGCATCAATTTCCTCTAATGACTCAAGACTTTCAAATTTTGCATGAAATGCAAAGAACAATGGATGTATGGACACAAGCGGGCATTGAGGCTTATTTGAACCTTCCTATCTACAAACCGGATTGTCAAAGATGTACTCAAGTCATGAATACTTTGCATGTAGCACTAGATAATCCATCCGTCCCTAAAGCTATGGTATTAGATCGCAATGGGGAATCACAGACTATTCGATTCACACATGAACTGATCAAGACAATATTTGGCTAGACCAAGGATGGTCTTATTGATCTCAAGGATGAATGCCATGAGGCTAAGAAAAGAAAATTCTTGGACATTAATAGAGTTGATATTGAAGATGAAGTATGACTTGTTCACCAACACTTTTTCTTTCTGAATATGCATCGATACGCAGCTCCATAGAAATTGGTAGTCCAATTATTATCCCATGCAGTCAAACAAATTGGGAACCAAATCAATCTGACCCCATACGTTCAAGAGCGGATATTTGAAGCTAAAAAGCAGTGTGGACAAAAGAAGTTCTTAAATGGTAGCTCTACTTTGACATTACTCATCTATCAAGCATTAGACATGAAGGAATGTTTATGACCTATGATATCAATGGCTGAAATGTCAAAATATGTGAAAGTTGCCATTGTACCAAAGAAGAGGAAAGGTGTGTCCATAGTGGAGGAAGCTGGCACGAGCACAAGAATGACCGTGAGAGGTGCAAAACCAACACGAGTGGCAAAAGCATTTGCGACCCCCCAATCCAAGAGAATGCATGAACTCCCTAAAGTACCTTTAACAGCAATCCCAGCCATTACAAGAAGGGGTCTCTCCATAGCACTAGAGGCCACACATGTTTATATGAGAGGTCAAATCAACCTTATGGTACAAGGACACGAGTACCACCAGTCGAATAAGGAACAAAGAAAATCACAAGCAGCAATGAATGCATCACAATGAGAAAGGTATAAACAATTGGGGTTAAATGATTCAAGATCAGAAGAAGAATCATCCCAAGACCATGATACACTTAATACTGATATACACATGGATGAGCATGCGGGAGAGCAATGGGATGAGTTGAATCAAGTACAGCATTCAGTGGAAAAGGCACATGTGTAGAGGGCACAAGCCCAATCTCTAACTGAAGAACCATAGCTAAGAGGACACACCATCCAACTGAATGAGCAAACAAGAATATCTCTCAAGTAAGTATGGCCTCCCAAGTCTAAAACAATTATACATCCAAAGCAGAAGCAAAACTCATTGGTACAAAAGCAACAAGAACCTACCTTACCAATCCGAGTGGTTGCTGAACCAAAACCCTTGGATGTGGTGGTCGATTCTCAAAAAGTGCCCTCTGAGGAACCTGAAGCACAAGAAACAACAAACACCATAGAGAAGGTTGAGCCAAGAACGCACCTGCCTATCAGGCAGCCACATCAGGAAACATTACATGTTGCATAAGGTAAAGATTCGCGAATGGGTGAAGAGCCACTCATATCACAAACATGTTTGAATGTAGATGTGAACCAGCTAAAAGCCATAGTTAGAAATATGATTGACACAACCATGAATGCCCAAACTCTACTGATGGATGAAGAAAAAGAAAAGGCAAAATTATTTGAAGCTAGAAGTGCTTCCAAAGCATAAGTGAAGAGGTCTCAGTAAAGAATGTAGCCATTCAAATCGAACTCATACAGAAAACAGAAGAATGCAATCATATCCAAGAGGAAAATGTGTTGCTCAAAGTGTTACAAGAGGTAACTACATCTGTCCGAGAACTTCAAGTGGAAGTAATGACATTGAAAAAGCAATAAGAAATGTATAAAGGAGAAAAAATAAGAATGACCAATCACAGCAAACTATTAGAAAATCATATTAAAGTGTATATGGATGAAGCAGACAATCTACGTGCAAGGAACAAAGAGTTAATGAGCTTATTTTGTTAAATCAGCCTTTGGAAAGCACTATCATTGAAGAAACAGGATTACAAGAATTGAAGGCAAAGTTTTTAGCAATGGAAGATCAGCTTAAACAAGAGCAAATGAAACAAGCCGAATTAGAAACCAAATATAAAGCGGAAAACAAAACATGGAAACTTAAGTGGAATGAAGCAGTGCAAAAATACATGGAGCAATGCAATGAGGATGCTAATCAGGTAGGGATCATTTCTGAAGCAAAGGCAAAAGTTGAGGACGAGCTCAAGGTTAGTAAAGTACAACATGAAGAGAAAGACAAAATCATAGCAGAGCTCAGAGCATAGTTAGAACAAGCAAAGAGCTTGGGGACACCAATAGTGCAACCATCCCAGATCGCTACTAACGAGACTGAGGTACGCCCGCTTTCTCCCCCAATCGTTCATTCACCAATAAGGGAGCCAGCTATAGCCAAATATGATGGCCATCTATTGACATATTTAGGTAGTGATGTGTGTGAACACTTTAGGACTGTGAGGGCACTTTCTTCCCTCTTTAGGAGGTTTTTTTCCTCCGGCTTGTATATATGCCTATTGCCCTAATGGGCTACTTATCTTTGTATATTCTCTAGTAATACATTCAGTATTGTGTGTTGTGCACCAAGCTTCTTCTTCTTCCTTGTGTTGTGCGTGTGCTTCCGTAGACGTCTAACTCCAACAATTGGTATCAGAGCAGGTCGTTGCTTCATCTAGGGCATCGTCTACACCTCTCCAATTGTAGTCTTAGATTCGCATGATATTTGGTGAGCATACTGAGGGTGTTTCAGAGATCAAAACAGCTTTGCTATGTCTTGTTGAAATCGCGATCTCACCTCGTTTCAACCTCCGAATGCACTATCGTAGTGCTTGTGTAGGCTATTTGTCTTTTTGTGCCAAAGGTATATACCTATTTTGGTCCGCCAGTATAAGCATCTCAAAGTCTGCTATAGGTTTAGCAGAACTCGTTTGGGCAATTCCGTTCAACTTTTTGAGATACAATCAATTTTCTGCATCAAGGTATTTTAGTCACCGGCCAAGGTTGAAAGCAGTGATGTATTTCGTATGTTGGCTATTGGGGATACGTTGGATGGTACCAACTACCCGTTGTGGGCTTATTTGATACGACATGTATTGGTTGCAAAAGGACTATGGAACATTGTGTAGGGTGTTGAAAAACGTCCTATCACACCTGCAACTGTTACAACTGCAGGTACTAAAGCTGATGTAGAAAGTGTCAAAGACGATGATATTCTGCATATTCCTCTTCATGCTGCGGTTTTTGCTGCACCTACTATAGAGAAAATTTTTTGGGATGGTAGAGATGCCCAGGCACATGCATTGATAGCTTTGTCTGTCAAATGTGCCATTATTCCTCACATTCACTCTTACAGAATAGCTAAGGATGCTTGGGATACACTTACCACATTGTACCAAGCTAGGAATGAGGCTCGTGTTGCTTACCTCCGAAAACAGTTGGAGAGTGAGCACATGAATGAAGGTGATTATATAGACAGGTTTCTAACAAAGATCAAAGACTTGAAGGAATAGTTGATTTTTGTTGATGAGGTTATACCAAATAGCTCACTTGTGCAGGTCCTTCTGAATGGTCTTCCTTAACCATATAAGAGTTTTGATTCTACCCTTCGATTGATGATGAAAGGCAATCCAAATGCCTTATCATTTGAGAAGTTAGTCTCTGTTCTGTTGCAAGAAGATTAGTCCATGCAGAACAAGTCCATTATGTATGTTGCAAATCAAGCTTTCCTGACTAGTCAGAAGGGCAAAGGAAAATGGAGCTCTTCAACTAGTAAGTAGAAATCTGTTAATTCTGCACAATCGAAGAGGGAAGACAAAGATGAAAAAAAATCAGAAAAGCAAAAATTGTTTTGCAAGTACTGTAAAGGAAATGATCATATCATAAAGAACTGTCCAAAACTAGCTGCTAAAGAGGCAAAGAAGAAAGAGGGTAGAATGGTTGTTGCAGAAGCCTCTACACCAAAAACAGATTCTGCTAATCTTATGCAAGAAGAAGGATGGGCATTTACTATTGTTTGCAGTTTTGACCCATCTTCTCATGAATAGTGCATGTCTGCAGTAGACTCAGATGTTTGGTATTTTGACAGTGGGGCAACCAAACATATTACCTTGCAACGCAATTTCTTCTCTTCGCTCGAGCCTGCCCTTACAAGGAATATTGTTACATGTGCCAACAACTCCTCTTATCCTGTTATGAGAGTTGGTAAGATCATTTTGACTACTGCTGATGGTAGTTCTTTCACTTTGTGAGATGCTTTGTTTGTGCCAGGCATCAAGAAAAAATTGCTATGAATTTCTGCATTAGCCAAGATTGTCTTGGTTGTGAAATTTGTTGATGACAGATGTACAGTTCATGATCTGTCAAATGGCGATGTGATTATTGCTTCTGGCATTTTATGTCGTGGGCTGTATAAGCTCATAGACTATGAAAGATCTGTAAATGATTTGGCATGTGCAGTACATGATTCTCAGGCTATGTCAGATGCAAAGCTTTGGCATGCACGCTTTGGTCATCTGAATTTTGCTAGTTTGCTACACCTGCAGAAATCTGAAATGGTGTCCTCTTTGTGTAAACTTGAGGCACCCGGAAAACATGTTTCTGAAGGCTATATTTTGGGCAAAATGTAGTGTTCTTCTTTTCCAAAAGATGGTTCAATTCGGGCTACTCAGAAATTGCATCTTCTACATAGTGATGTCTGTGGTCCTATGTAGACACCTTCTTGTGGAAATTATCTTTACTTTGTGACTTTCATCAATGATTTATCCAGTCATGCATGGATATATCCATTGAAGGCAAAGTTCAATGTGTTCATGTGCTTCAAAGAGTTTTTGGTTTTGGCTGAAAATCTGTCAGCATGTAAAATGGGCACCCTCTGTTCTGATCGGGTGGGAATATATGTCTTCTGATTTTAATGCATTTCTGGCTGAACATGGGATAAAACACCAGTGTACAATTTCATATACACCTCAACAGAATGGAGTTGTTGAATGAAAGAACATGTCACTCATGGAGATGGCGAGGTGTATGGTCAAGGGTCTGTCTTTACCACATAGTTTCTGGCTTGAGGTTGTCATGTGTGCATCATATGTACTTAACAGGTGTCCCACTAAAGCACTACATTCTATCACTCCATATGAGGCTTGGCATGATTGCAAGCCATCTGTTGCTCATCTACGTGTTTTTTGGTTGTTTGGCATATGCATTAGCGCCTGAACAACATCACAAAAAATTGGAGGATAAAGCACTAAAATGTATTTTTGTTGGGTACAGTTCTAAAAGTTAAGGCCATCAATTGTATCATCCACAGATCAAATGCATTCTGGTTAGTCGTGATGTTGTTTTTGTGGAAGATGTTATTCAGCCATTGCTTTCATGTACTAAGGAGACATATGTTAGCTCCAAAGACATGTATGATACTTTGCTGCCTCTTTTTACATGTGGACAGTCTAGTGCTGGTCCTAATGAGGCAACTTCTCAGCCTTTGCAGGTTTCATGTGATGATGCAGATCATCCCATTTCTGATGCAGATTTACATGATGCACTTGTTGATGCGAGAGCTGACATTGAGGAGGCAAAAACTATGCCAAAATGTTGGTGCAGACTTTGTGTGACAACATATTAGATGCACCTCTATCATATCATACTCGATCAGGCTCTCATAGTGCCTCTTTTGCATCAGATTGCTATGCTATGGCGGCATCTAGTCTCTGTGATGAGAATGAGCTTGTGTTATTTGACGAAGCACAAAATTCAGAAAATTGCATGCCTGCTATGGAATCTAAATGTGATGCTATAATGAAGAATGGTACTTGGTCTTTATGTGACTTGCCTCCTGGCAAGAAGGCCATTGGCACTAAGTGGGTTTACAAGCTAAAGTGTAAGCCTGATGGAACATTTGACAGGTATAAGGCTAGGCTTTTTGCAGAGGGTTATGCACAAGAAATTGGCATTGATTTTGATGAGACCTTTGCACCTACGTGATGTATGACTATTGTTCAGAGCATCTGTGCACTTGCAGCCCATCATGGTTGGAATGTACATCACTTGGACATTAAAACTGCATTTTTGAATGGTGACTTGCAAGAAGAAGTGTATGTTTTTCAGCCCTGTGGCTTTGTGCAGAAAAGGCATGAACACCAGGTGTGCAGGTTCAAGAAGGTATTATATGGTTTAAAGCAAGCACTATGTGGTTGGTATGAGAAGATACATGCCTATCTGATTGCACATGGTTTTGAGAATAGTCCAATTGAAAGCACCTTATACGTTAAGCATGCTAATGATGTGCTTCTGATCATTGTTGTCTATGTTGATGACATGCTGCTCAGTGGTCCTATTGAGAAGCATATTGCTGATTTTACGGATGATTTGCATGCCTCATTTGAGATGTCTCATTTGGGGCACTTGCATCACCATTTAGGCATTCAACTTATGCAAGTTGATGGTGGAATGGCTTTTTGTCAAACCAAGTATATTGACACATTATTGCAGCATTTTGGCCTTGAAGACTATAAGCCTATTGCCACTCCTATGGAGATAGGCTTACGATTGAGTCTTCATGATGCAGGAGTCCTCTATCAACAGGCTATTGGATGTCTGATTTACTTATGCATTACGCGGCCTGATATTCAGTTTGTTGTCTTACAGATGAGCAGGTTTATGCATTGCCCAAGAGTCAAGCATTGGCAGGCGATTAAGCGCATCTTTTGCTACTTGAGTGGTACCCAGCTACTTGGTTTGTTTTATCCCAAGGGGGGGTCACTACTGCCATATTTGCATGCTTTTTCTGACTCTGATTGGGCTGGTTGTTATGATACTCGTGTGTCCACTAGTAGCTTTTCCTTCATGCTTGGTAGCGCATGTATATCTTGGTTGAGCAAGAAGCAACCTACTATGGCCACTTCCAGTTGTGAGGCTGAGTATAGGGAAGCTTTCATAGTGAATGTTGAGTGTGTGTGGCTCAGATGCCTTATGGCTGATTTGGGTGTTGGTCAGTCTTCTACCACCATCATCTTCACTGACAGTCAGAGTGCATTGGCACTTGCGAGGAACCCTGTGTTCCATGCTCGCACTAAGCACATTGAGGTGCATTATCATTATGTCAGGGAGAGGTTCTCTGCTGGGGAGATCAGCTTGGCATATGTGCCCACGCAGAAGAACATTGCAGAACTTTTCACGAAGGCTCTACCTAGGGATAAGTTTGAAGCTTTTTGCAAAGCTTTGGGCTTACTTCCTTTTGTGGAGTGATTTCCACATAGCTTGGCACTTCCTTATACATGAGTGTCAGCTACATGTTCACTGCATCACTCCCAGGGGGATTTGTTGATATATTTAGGTAGTGATGTGTGTGAACACTCTAGGACTGCTAGGGCACTTTTTTCCCTCTTTAAGAGGTGTTTTTCCCCGGGCTTGTATATACGCCTATTGCCCTTATGGGCTACTTATCTTTGTACATTCTCTAGTAATACATTCAGTATTGTGTGTTGTGCTCCAAGCTTCTTCTTCTTCCTTGTGTTGTTTGTGTGCTTCTACAGGCGTCTAACTCCAACACCATCCAATGCCATATAGTGCAAAACTAATTCAGAAAGAGTGAGAACTACTAGTGTCTCGCCTCACCAAAAATTTTGAGAATGAAGTAGTGAAGGTAATGAAAGAGGCCCAGATCAAAAGCAAAGATGTACACGAGATAATAAATCCCTTCAACCTCTTATATGGAATCATGAAAGAGCAAAGCCAAAGATGTATCACGAAGATCACGGTAAAGGATCTCGATGTGCACCTAAACTTCATGGAAAATGCTTTTAATTATATGCTCAACAAGAGTTCAAAACCACCGATCTAATTTGAAGGAGAAAATTTTTGGAGAAAAACCCAACATTTTGGGTGCATTGGCAAGAAGCACCATATTTACTTCAAGTTAATCCAGCTTTTTGTCTTGTGCCATGTCGACAATACTGACCAAAATTTTGGAACTTGCAAAACCAAGGTAAACTAAATAAAGAGTGGCTCAATATTCCCTTACTCCCGAGCCCACCACATAACTATCTACCCACGGAAGAGTACATGGTCAAAACCATCAAATTTTGGTTATCTTGATATGCAGAGATCCCCGATCTCACAATCAAACTAACAAATAAAATACTTAGTATGATCCTAACAGTCCTCATCTTCAAACATGCAAATTACAATTTAATTTCATTGGTATTAATTAGGGAATCGATATATTAGTTTTTAATGGCTCATAATCAAACTAACAAATAAAATATTTAGTATGATCCCAACAGACCTCAAGTCTTCAAACATGCAAATTACACATTTTTTAATTTCATTGGTATTAATCAGGGAATCGATATATTAATCATGCCAAGCCGACTAACAGTAATGGCTTACTATTCAAGGCTTATGTTTTTGCCGATCATGTACATGTAGACTTTTGAAGAAGCATTCTTCACTGGCTTCTTTGAAATTCATTCAGAAATATTCCTCAAAATGTCGACTAACCTAAACGCACAACTGGCAGCATATGAAATAAGTTTTTTTCCGACCACCGATAGCCACCCCACAATGGAGTTAAGTCAGAATAATGGAAACAATTAATGATACGTGAAGCCAACTTGCTAAATGATATAGAGCAAAAGGTATACAAGACGTACTCCTGTCGACTTCCAAAGCATGTGAGGGGCGATAGAGTTTAGGAGGGGGGACATGTGGAAGGAGAGGCGGGAGAATCAAGCAAAAGATGAAGAAAAATAAAATAAAAAAGAAACACCGCTCAATAGGAAGCACTACCCTTTGCCCAAAGCCCCGTAGGGGCATGCATCAGGCTGCAACACAAAGGAAGGAGGTCTCGAAGAGTGAAAACAAAGATTTATCCGAAGACCAAAAGTTAGAAAGGGGTAGAGGTTGAAAATTTGAAAAGGGTGACTAAGATAGTCACACTCTTAGCCATTGGGTGCATGCGGTGAGAAGAAGTAAACAGGCTACATTTTTATAGCAGGGTTAGATATGTGAAAACAAATAAATATTCAAAGACCAAAAGCTAGAAAGAGGAAGAGGCTGAAAAGTAGAAAAGAGTGACTAAGAATATCACATTCTTAGCCACCAGATGCATGTGTGGCAGCTCAAATTATCACAGCAAAGCCTGTCAAGGGACTAGAGAGACTAAGAGGGGGAGAGTGTTGCAGAGTAAAGAAGCACAGGAAAAGGAGCACCCAAAAATTTTCAAATTATGAGCATCAATTTTCTTCTTCAAATGTTTATGAAAGTCTCACAAAGCCATGTAAATGCACTAGAGGAGTCCTCTAGATGCATAAATCCCAAACATTGTATCATAGTCTTTGTAAGGTAGTAGGAATTTAGGTTTTCTTTACTAAAGTTCCGGTCTCTTGTGTGGAAGGACCATTTTTAGGGCACATGCATATAAGTCATCTGATGAAACTTTGAAAAGACTTTTTGCCATTGTGAGTAAGAGAGATCTGAGATTTTCGAATTTGCCTCTTCTTCCTCTTGTATCTCCTTGCTTTTGAGCTTGCATGTGTGATTGTAGCTTGGAATGAGTGCATGAAAGTGTTTTCTATCCGATTCATCGCTTTTCTCAAGTGTGCAATGTGTGTGTGAAGCATGAGGAGGTGTGTAGTGAAACTAGGTGAGTTGCGCAACTCAGTTTTTTGCCCATAACTTGAAGCAGGTTTGTCAGAATTAGACAAGAACACTACCATTGGACGCGTCTCTTCAAGAGATTTGAAAACAACCAACTATTGACCATATTCCAAGTTTGGAGCTGAGAGAAAAATCCATTTTTGTGCTTATTGTTGTTTCATGTATTGCAACAGCATTTCCACCTGTGTGAGTGATGAATGTGAGGGACGATACTCATTTGCATGTCATGGTATTTGTTTCACTTCATTGACCATTGTGTAAGTGCAAGTCTTCATACACTCTGTTAGGTTCAAGATACTTCTCAGATTGATAATTTAAATATGTGATCCCCACTATATGCACTTCTTGGTGATAGAGGAATAGTCTCTTTCGTCACTGCAAGTCCCTAAGTTGTCACTTAAGTACACAATCATAAAGCCCATAATGGGTAATTGGTACCGTCCAACTTATCCTCAATAGCCAATATACAAAATACATCACCGCTTTCTACCATGGCTAGTGATTAAAATACCTTGATGCAAAAACATGACTTTAGCTTAAAAAGTTGAACAAAACTATCCTATCGAGTTTTGCTAAACCTATAGTAGACTTTGAGTCCCTTATACTAGCGAACTAAAACATGTATATATCTTTGGCACAAAAAGATGAAATTCTCTGCATAGGCACTATGCTAGTATATTTGGAGGTCAAAATGAGCTCAAATCATGATTTTGACAATTTTCATGCGATTATGAGAATGTGACCAGAGAGATGTCGATGACACCCTAAATGAAGCAACGACCTACTCTGATACCAATTGTTGGAGTTTGAGTTCTATGGAAGCACACTAATAGAAGAAAAAGCTTGGAGTACAACACACAATACTTAATGTATTACCGCTAGGTTGTACAAAGATAAGTGACATATTAGGGTTATAGGCATATATACAAGCTGGGGGAAAAAACCTCCTAAAAGGGAAGAAAGTTCCCCAGTGATCCTGGTGTGTTCACACACATCACTACCTAAATATATCAACATACATGTGGATAAATCGATGATAATATCCACAATGTCCCATAAAAGCTTGCACTTCATTAACGTTCTTGGGCCTTGGTAATTCTAGGATTACTTTGATTTTATCTTCATCTATAGAGATACCATTTTTTGACACTATGTCTCCAAGTATTTTTCCTTTTCATACCATAAAGACACACTTCTCAAGGTTTAAACATACTCTATACTATCTACATTTATCAAAGATGCATCTTAATTTAGGTATGTGAGAAGATCTTTGAGAAGAGTAGGTACAGAGGTCATCAACATGCACTTCCATACTCTTCCTTAGAAAGCCTTTGAACACATGGCACATCAATATGTGAAAAGTGGTTGGTGCATTGGTTAAGACAAAAGAAATAACCTTAAAAGTTTATACACTCCCTATAGTAGCAAAAGTAGTCTTATGTTGATCTTTAGTAGCAATGGCTACTTGATTATATCCTAAAAAACCATCAAGGAAGTTGTATATTTCCTTGCATACTACTCTTTCTAAAAGATTATCAATAATTGGAAATGGGTAACTATCTTTGATGGTGACAGCATCAACTTTCTTTAAGTTGAACAAACCCTAAGTCTACCGTTCCTTTTGGGTACTACCACTAATGGAGAAAGACACTATGTATGCTCAATCTCATAGATGAGGCTCAGTAGACATCATTATATGTGTAAGTTCTTTGCTTTGAAGGATTTGCCTCTTGAGTCATAGGAATTCACTAAGAGAAAATCTTCGGGTCTACTCCCTTCAGATCCGTATGTCGCCATGCAAAGACATCATGGTACTCTAGTACATCTTGTTTTCCCTCTATGGAGACATCTTTCCCAATGAAAGTGCATTTATCTTCCTCATTCTCTCATGTTACTATCATTTTCTTTGTTTGTTTCTTATTATCATATGCTAGCCCTTCTTGTGCCTCTCCCTTAAGCATTTGAATAGAAATTTTTTGCTCTTTTATCTCATATCTCTTGAAATGTTGTGGGACTTCAAAATATTCCCTATGTTGATCTTCTTCCTCTTTGTCATCATTTTCTTTATTAGGGTTCTCAGGGTATTCTCCTACTAAGAAGATGTTACAATATCCTCTCATGAAAGTTACTCCAACTTCCTTCAAGTATTTCCCTTCTAGGTCAAGCTCAGGTTCCATTAAATGCTTTCACCATCACAATCTTCATTGTTTTCTTCTTCATCATCGCTCTATTCTTTGATCATTAGCATGAATATTCTTAGATCATAACCTTCCTCATCCACACACTTAGTCATGGTGAGTACTTCTTCATTTACACAAGCATCTAAGGTGGAAAATATTTCCATCCAACCATGGGGTTCAAATGCTTCATCAAGGAATATTTGAGGCATATAAGTTGGATCCTCTCTATTGGTCTTTCTCCTTCTCCCATGGCTTTCAAATTTAGAGCTTCTTTTCTTCTCTTAGGGAATCTTTGAAAATACATAGTTGAGTATCCTCATCATCTAGGATTGATCACTAGATCCTAGACTATGGATTGACATGTCATTTTCTTTTATGGATCGGATTCATAGAAGACGAGGAACATCCCTATAAGAGAAAATCTTGAGATTTATCTTGGTTGTGGTGCCTTGATGTTGCAGGTATATAGCATCTCTTCCCCAATCTTGATGTTGTATAAACCTTGGATTAGACCCTTGGATAATGGCATTTATCCTTGGAAACCTTTGGTTTATATAAATGGGCTAGACCCTTGAAGTTGGAGCTGAAGCTCTTGGTTTTAACCCTTGAAATTACCCTTGGTTATTTATTTAAATAAAGTCTTGATTGAATGCTTTGCCCTTAGGAATAATTATCCTAAGATATGAAAACCTTAGACTTGGAAGAAACTTCTCCCAAGTGGCATCTTGACTCGTACGTGAAGGAAAGCTTCAATTGAAATAGAAGTCATGTGATTAGCCTTGTTAAAGTGTCCACATGGAAACTTGGAAGGACACATGGAAGAGTCCTATGAAATTCACCCCTTGGACCTTTGGTATATATATGGATGGAGTTGGATGGGTGGATAGGTACTCTCTCACTCTCTTGGTAGATATTATCCTCTAACATGGAAGCTTTTACAATAGTGGTAATCAGAGCCTTGGTGTTTTCAATTTCAAGTACTTTTTCTTCTTGAAATATATGCAAGATACCTTTTAGAGCTCTCATAACTATCGCTTCTTAATTGTGTGCTCATGCAAATCTCTGCCTTGGAGATTATGCCTGCATGGGAGGAGAGGCCCTCGGTTGGTCTGCAAAAGAATCTTCTTGAAGGCCAGTCATCCCATCAGATTCATTAGCCTTCAAGAGAACTCATTGATTCATTAGCCATTGGGAGAATTCACAAGGAGTTAGGGGGTTCTATAAGATCCCCCTCAAAGGTATAAGGAGGAAGTCCCCCAATCGGTGTGTACAGCCAGAGAGGCACCCCCAAAGGCCACCTATACCTATATGAAAGTGTAGAGAGGAGTGTGAGCTCTCTCTCTTGCTCCTTCTTAAAAGTTGATAGTGATATGAAGCTTCATCTCCTCTTATACTCCTCCTTTAGCCAAAACACATCCAATGTGGGATGTTTGAAGCGTCCACGGACTACTACCACAAAAAATTTTACCTTCAACCCTAGTTCTTTGCATACTTTGGAGCCCAAACCCAAGAAGTTCTAGGTGATCTTGCAAGGTGTTTTGAAGCACACTTTCAACTCTTTGCCTACCAAGTTTTTGGGTGTAAGAAGACAGTTTTTGAGACTACTAGTGAATATCTTTTTCAAGTTTTTTCCAAGAAATTAATCCTTTTAAAAGGAATCTCGAAGAAGGTGTTGTTGGAGATAGAGGTCTGCGGAAGCACGCGAACAGCACAAGGAAGAAGAAGAAGCTTGGAGCACAAACACATAATACTGAATGTATTACTAGAGAATGTACAAAGATAAGTAGCCCATTAGGGCAATAGGCGTATATACAAGCCCGGGGAAAAAAACCTCCTAAAGAGGGAAAAAAGTGCCTCGGCGGTCCTAGAGTGTTCACACACATCACTACCTAAATATATCAACAAATCCCCCCTGGGAGTGATGCGGTGAACAAGGAGCTGGCACTCATGTATAAGGAAGTGCCAAGCTATGTGGAAATCACTCCACAAAAGGAAGTAAGCCCAAAGCTTTGCGGAAAGCTTCAAACTTCTCCCTAGCCAGAGCCTTCGTGAAAAGGTCTGCAATGTTCTCCTGCGTGGGCACATATGCCAAGCTGATCTCCCCGGCAGAGAACCTCTCCCTGACATAGTGATAATGCACCTCAATGTGCTTAGTGCGAGCATGGAACACAGGGTTCCTCGCAACTGCCAATGCGCTCTGACTGTCAGTGAAGATGGTGGTGGTAGAAGACTGGCCAACACCCAAATCATCCATAAGGCGTCTGAGCCACACACACTCAACAGTCGCTGTGAAAGCTGCCCTATACGCAGCTTCACAACTGGAAGTGGCCACAGTAGGCTGCTTCTTGCTCAACCAAGATATACATGAGCTACCAACCATGAAGCAAAAACCACTGGTGGACACACGAGTGTCATAGCAACTAGCCCAATCTGAGTCAGAAAAAGCATGCAAATCTGGCGGTAGTGATCCCCCCTTGGGATAAAACAACCCAAGTAGCCGAGTACCACTCAAGTAGCGAAAGATGCGCTTAACCGCTTTCCAATGCGTGACTCCTGGGCAATGCATAAACCTGCTCATCTGTGAGATAGCAAACTGAATATCTGGTCGAGTAATGCATAAGTAAATCAAGCATCCATAAGCCTGCTGATAGAGAACAGCATCAAATGCATCTCTAGCATCATGAAGACTCAATCGTAAACCTGTCTCCATAGGAGTGGCAATAGGCTTACAGTCTTCAAGGCCAAAACGCTGCAATAATGTGTCAATATATTTCGTTTGACACAAAGCCATTCCGCCATCAACGTGCATAAACTGAATGCCCAAATAGTGATGCAAATGCCCCAAATCAGACATCTCAAATGAGGCATGCAAATGAGCCTTAAAATCAGCAATATGTGTCTCAATAGGACCAGTGAGCAGCATGTCATCAACATAGACAACAATGATCAGAAGTACATCATTAGCACGTATAACATATAAGGTGCTTTCAGTTGGACTGTTCTCAAAACCATGTGCAATCAGATAGGCATGTATCTTCTCATACCAAGCACGTGGTGCTTGTTTTAAACCATATAATGCCTTCTTTAACTTGCAACCCTGGTTTTCATGCCCTTTCTGCACAAAGCCAGGGGCTGAAAAACATACACTTCTTCATGCAAGTCACCATTCAGAAATGTTCTTTTAATGTACAACTGATGTACATTCCAACCATGATGGGCTACAAGTGCACAAATGCTCCAAACAGTAGTCATACGGCATGTAGGTGCAAAGGTCTCATCAAAATCAATGCCTCTTTCATGTGCATAACCCTTTGCAACAAGCCTAGCCTTATACCTGTCAACTGTACCATCAGGTTTACGCTTCAGCTTGTATACCCACTTAGTGCCAATGGCCTTCTTGCCAGGAGGCAAGTCACATAAAGACCATGTACCATTCTTCATTATAGCATCATATTCAGATTGCATAGCAGCCATCCAATTTTTTGAATTTTGTGCTTCATCAAAAGAAACAGGCTCATTCTCATCACAGAGACTAGATGCAGCCATAGCATAGCAATCTGATGCAAAGGAGGCACTATGAGAGCCTGAACGAGTATGATATGACAAAGGTGCATCTAATTTGCTGTCACGCAAAGTCTGCACCAGCCATTTTGGCATAGTTTTTGCCTGCTCAATATCAGCTCTCTCATCAACAAGTGCATCATGTGAATCTGCATCAGAAATGGAATGATCTGCATCATCATATGAAACCTGCAAAGGCTGAGAAGTTGCCTCATTAGGACCAGCGCTAGCCTGTCCACCTGTAAAAAGAGGCATCAAAGTATCATACATGTCTTTGGAGCTAACAGATGTCTCCTTAGTACATAAAAGCAATGGCTGAATAGCATCTTCCACAAAGACAACATCACGGCTAACCAGAATGCGTTTAGTATGTGGATGATACAGACGATAGCCTTTACTTTCAGAACTGTACCCAACAAAAATACATTTTACTGCCTTATCATCCAATTTTCTGCGATGTTGTTCAGGCACTAATGCATATGCCAAACAACCAAAAACACGCAGATGAGCAACAGATGGCTTGCGGTCATGCCAAGCCTCATATGGAGTGATAGACTGCAACGCTTTAGTGGGACAGACACCTGTTCAGTACATATGTTGCACACATGACAGCCTCAAGCCAGAAACTATGTGGTAAAGCCTGACTTTTGACCATGCACCTCGCCATCTCCATGAGTGACATGTTCCTTCGTTCAGCAACTCCATTCTGTTGAGGTGTATACGGCACTGTACACTGGTGTTTTATCCCACGTTCAGCCAGAAATGCATTAAAATCTGAAGACATATATTCCCCCCCTCGATCAGAACGGAGGGTGCCCATATTACATGCTGACAGATTTTCAGCCAAAACCAAAAACTGTTTGAAGCACATGAATACTTCGGACTTTGCTTTGAGTGGATATACCCATGCATGCCTGGAAAAATCATCAATGAAAGTCACAAAGTAAAGGTAATTTCCAAAAGAGGGTGTCTGCATAGGACCACAGATATCACTATGTACAAGCTGCAATTTCTGCGTAGCCCGAACTGAACCATCTTTTGGAAAGGAAGAACGCTGCATTTTGCCCAAAATACAGCCTTCACAAACATGTTTTCCAGGTGCCTCAAGTTTGGGCAAAGAGGACATCATTTCAAATTTCTGTAGGCGTAACAAACTAGCAAAATTCAGATGACCAAAGCGTGCATGCCAAAGCTTTGCATATGACATAGCCTGAGAATCATGAACTGCACATGCCGAATCATTCACAGATCTTTCATAGTCTATGAGCTTATACAACCCGCGACATAAAATGCCAGAAGCAATAATCACATCTCCATTTGAGAGATCATGGACTGTACACCTGTCATCAACGAATTTCACAACCAAGCCAATCTTGGCTAATGTAGAAACTGATAACAGGTTCTTTTTTATCCCTGGCACAAATAAAGCATCTGACAAAGTGAAAGAACTACCATTAGCAGTAGTCAGAATGATCTTACCAACTCCCATAACAGGATAAGAGGAGTTATTGGCGCATGTGACAGTATTCCCTGTAGGGGCAGGCTCGAGTGAAGAGAAGAAACTGCACTGCGAGGTAATATGTTTGGTCGCCCCACTGTCAAAGTACCAAACATCTGAGTCTACTGCAGACATGCACTGATCATGAGAAGATGGGTCAAAACTGCAGACAGTAGTAAACGCCCATTCTTCTTCCTGCACAAGATTTGCAGACTTTGTTTTTGGTGTAGAGGCCTCTGCAACAACCATTCCAGCCTCTTTCTTCTTTGCCTCTTTAGCAACCAGTTTTGGACAGTTCTTTATAATATGATCATTTCCTTTACAGTACTTGCAGAACAATTTCTGCTTTTCTGATTTCTTCTCATCTTTATCCTGGTTCTTCGATTGTGCAACATTTGCAGATTTCTGCTTACTAGTAGAAGAGCTCCATTTTCCTTTGCCCTTCTGACTAGCCAGGAAAGCTTGATCTGCAACACGCATAATGGACATGTTCTGCCTGGACTGATCTTCCTGCAACATAACAGAGACTAATTCCTCAAATGACAAGGCATTCGGATTGCCTTTCATCATCAACCGAAGAGTAGAGGCAAAACTCTGATATGAATCAGGAAGACCATTCAGAACGGTCTGCACAAGTGAGCTATCTGGTATAACCTCATCAGCAGAAATCAATTGTTCCTTCAGGTCTTTGATCTTTGTAAGAAAACTGTCCATAGAATCACCTTCATTCATGTGCTCACTCTCCAACTGTTTTCGGAGGTAAGCAACACGAGCCTCATTCCTAGCCTGGTACAAAGTGGTAAGTGTATCCCAAGCATCCTTTGCTGTTCTGCAAGAGCGAATGTGAGGAATAATGGCACGTTTGACAGACAAAGCTATCAATGCATGTGCCTGGGCATCTCTGCCATCCCAACGAATCTGCTCTACAATAGGTGCAACAGAAACAGCAGCACGAACAGGAATCTGCGGAATATCATCTTCGACACCATCTTCATCAGCTCCAACACCTGTATTTGCAGTACCTGTCGTTACAGGTGTAACAGGACGTCTTTCAACACCCTGCACAATGTTCCACAATCCTTTTGCAACCAGTACATGTCGCATCATATAAGCCCATAATGGGTAGTTGGTACCATCCAACTTATCCTCAACAGCCAACATACGGAATACATCACTGCTTTCAGCCATGGCCGGTGACTAAAATACCTTGATGCAGAAAATTGACTGTATCTCAAAAAATTGAACGGAACTGCCCAGACGAGTTCTGCTAGACCTGTAGCAGACTTCGAGACGCTTAAACTGGCGAATAGAAACTGGTATATACCTTTGGCACAAAAGGACGAAATAGCCTGCACAAGCGCTGCGATAGTGCGTTCGGAGGCCGAAACGAGCTCAAATCGCGATTTCGGCACCACAGAGCGAAGATGTTTTGATCTCGGAAACACCCTGAGTATGCTCACCAAATTTCGTGCGAATCTGAGACTGCAAACGGAGGAGTGTCGACGGCACCCTAGAAGAAGTGACGACCTGCTCTGATACCAATTGTTGGAGATAGACGTCTGCGGAAGCACGCGAACAGCACAAGGAAGAAGAAGAAGCTTGGAGCACAAACACACAATACTGAATGTATTACTAGAGAATGTACAAAGATAAGTAGCCCATTAGGGCAATAGGCGTATATACAAGCCGGGGGAAAAAAACCTCCTAAAGAGGGAAAAAAGTGCCCCGGCGGTCCTAGAGTGTTCACACACATCACTACCTAAATATATCAACAGGTGTCTACTCACTTTTTGCCCACTCTTTTTCTCGACAAAGAGTGAAAAGATATCAAAGCTTGGCGGGTGAAGGAAGGTCCAAAAAAATTCAACATTGTTCATGGAAGGATGAGTGGAGTAGCAAATCGTCTAAGGTGGTTAAACTAGCCTAAAACTAGAAGAAAAATCTCGAATAAGATTGGGAAAGTACTTAGTTTTTATTCCCATCTGTTCTTTGTTTGAAATCAGGAATGAAATTTTCATTTCATTTGATTTCCAAAGTATTCAATGGAGGGGATTCATACGCTAGCAACATGTTGTTAGAAATACCTAGATAGGAAGTAGATTATGCATTGTAGGAAGGAATTAGAGAGATAGAATATACTACATGTATTCCTAAAGTGGAAAAACATGAAACGCACACAGTTAACATTTATAAACAACTTAACATATTGGATAAGAAGATGAATGATGTCCAAGTGGATATTTTTGTTGTTAAAGAGATCCAAACCGAGATGGGGACCTTATGGAGTTCCATCAATGAAGGGAAAGGGGAGATGGAATATATCTTGAAAATGCTCTAGAAAAACTAGGTGGTATGAGATACTTCAAGGATTTGACTATAAACTCAGATATGCAAGAGGAAAATTCAATGTGGTAGTAGATGCCTTAAGTAGAATGCCAATGTTGAATTCTCTGAGTTTCATAAAAATTTCCAAGGACTTAGTAGAATTAATGAAAGGCAAGTATCACGAGGCTACAAGCTTCAATGAAGCTTGGAAGGAGGCTTCAGCTTAGGATATAAAGTTATCATCTAAAGATATGATTAAACACTAGAGTATTTAAGATGAATATCCGTTATACAAGGGAAATTTGTGCACCTTGTGATCAAGGACTTAGAAGAAAAGTTTTTTTTGAATGCCATGATGCCCCAAGTGCCATTCATCCAAGAATCAACAAAACCTATGAATCGGTCAAAAGATAATTTTACTAGCCTAGTGTACATAAATAGGTACATGGTTATGTAAAAAAAAATCAAAGTAAATAAAGTATAAAAGTTTAAGATAGTAGGTTTGTTATAGCCTTCGTTCAAACTAAATGGGTCAATAGAATACTTGAAGATATGTTATGATGTGGAGGTGATCGCAATCCGAGTGGATCGATCCGGTCGTGGCACACACAGGGTGTATGAAGCTAATGAATGTTGGATGGTTTAAGGACATGAAAGTGAAATTAATGTTGAGTATGGAGAAGAGAGAGATATTGAAATGATTATGGGAATGGGAAAGTAGGAGTGCAAGTTAGATTTATGAACATGAATGATAAGAATGAAAGAGAACCATACACACGAATCAAATTTGGAAGGAAGAATGGTCCATTGAAGGAGCTTCTTAAACACTTCCTAATTCTAATTCATATGCATAGTCTTCTTTGGATGATATGTATGCATGACGTGAATAGATGGAATCCTTACACATAAACCAGTTTCGAAAGGAAGAATGGTCCAATATTGGAGCTTCTTATACACTTTCAGAAACTAATCAATATGTATGGGTATGTATGGATTATATGCATGCAAGTGAATTATGATGATAGAGTTTACTCACAAGCTCAAAGAAACATCCTCACAGGTTCAACGCAATACTGCGGAGCTTTCTCACACATAGAAGAAATAGAAGACATGTAAAAATACTTAAGAGACTGAGAGAGGAGACAAGAGACAAGTGGGTGACATGAATTAAAAGGATTTGAATTAAGATACATGTATAAGATCGTCAAGGTACGTCAAGGTAAGTAGTCTAATGATCAAAGGTGGTTCCGACCCTCAAACCATGACAGTTCAACCGAATGTCACACGTGTTGGGGATTCTTGGACGTGAAGGAGTTTGAGGGTTTGTAGGAGAAGAAAAGAAGAAGAGCAAGAGAGGAAATAATTCAGACAAGCTTCTGCAAAACACCCTTGAACCTTGAGTTTTTTATTACAGTAGAACGATTACACTCTTTGATTCAATCCGAGTTAATACTTCGGGCACTATTACAGAGAATGCTCAATCATAAAAGATCAGTTATCTCAGAGTCTTCCAGCAGCCGGCCTCTTCTGCACCAGTCCTTTGCTTGCTTCCAGCTTCTCCTTGTGCACACCTTGCACCAAGCTTCCACAAGCTTGAGGGACAAATACCTTCTCGGCCTGATCGCGGTGAGAGACCTTGTGATTGGTGTGTCTCCCTTCGCACTCCTTGCACTCCTCCTTAGCCACACTTCTTGCACTCTTCACTTTCACCTCCTGGGATCGTCGCACACCAGTGACTCTTCACTTCTTTTCTTGCTTCCACTTGAACTCCTCTCTCCGCTTACTCTAAAAAATGTGCGTCCAAGAATAACCTTTGCCCTTCTTCTTGAATGTGTCGGTCCTGTGACCTCTAACTGCAATAGACTCTTGGGCCCCCTTTGATGTCCCAAGATTGTCTTTTTAGGTGGCAGCCAACGACCCGCTCCTTTGTCCTGTAGTGACTTTAGACCAAAAAGCAAAATTTTGATTGGGTGGCCATATTCCCATATGTGCATACCGGCCGCCTCACGTACCTTTACCTTTTCCCTTTTAATTCGTCACTTTTGTACCCAAGAGGGGTTCTCCTGGACCCTCCACATTACTTTAAAACACCCTTTGACCTTAAGGGAATTAGACAATACTTCTGCACCAAATTTAATACCTCTTGTCTATGAACAATTAAAAGTCCTCTTTTTATGAACAATTGACCTTTGAATTTAACTGTGATCTTGACTTTGTCGGGCTTATGAACAATTGACCTGTGATCTTGACTTTGCCGGGCTCAACAGATGCCCACCGCCTAATGTACTCTCCGACCCGGAGAGACAACAGCAACACGATACCGGGAGAACTCAAGAATAGAATCGAACAGCAGAAGAAAGATAGAGTGAACTGAAGCTGAAATGAAAAAAGAAAATGCGATTATTGAGTAAGAGAAAGAAAATGGAAAGCACGCTACAATTTTTATTGAACCCTGATCAGGACAAAATCAGAGGGATGAGATATTTATTTGGAAATCTATAATGGAAGCAGAAGCCATGTAAGTTATTGAGAAGGTGGCTAGCAAATTATTGAGACTGAGTATTGAGATTATGGAGAACGGGGCGGGGGTTGCGGAGAGGATGGCAGTGGAGTGGAAGCTTGCTCAATCAGAAGCTGTAGAGAGCTAAGGCACTGGTGAAGTTGGTCCCGTTCACGTTTGATCCGACGGCACGCAGCATTATCGCAGAGCCCTAAGGTAGAGCGATTTTGAAGGTCTTCTAAGGCCTTCAACGCAGAGTCGGCCATATCCCGATAGTGATCTCTCTCTTCTTTGAGTAATCGAGCCGATTCATTAAGCGATTGCCACTGAGAATTTGCCATGCGATTTATGTTGTCTATTGTCGATATATACTGCTGATGAACAGAAGCTGCGGCTGAGACAGAATCCAGTGACATTTGGGAGGCCTGAGCACTGCCAAGAGCAACTACGCTCGCTTCGCGGAGTAATTGTAAAAAGGAAGGGGCTGATGGAAGATCAAATGTTGGAGCAGGGGTGGCAGGCGGACTGGAAGGGGGATGGGGAGGAGGGTGTACAGGCGGATTAGGAGGAGGATGGGGAGGAGGGTGTACAGGCGGATTAGGAGGATGTGTTGGAGTTGGAGAAGGATCACCGGTAGGTGAAAAAACGGAATGAGGAGGACGAGGGGGTGTACAGGTGGGGTTGTGCGGGTTGAGTTGGGTTTGAATGAGTGGGCGGAAAGATGCTGCCGAAGAAGAGCCAAGCGGGGGAACGGGATCAGGAGTATGAACGGTGGCAGTAGCAGGAGATGTGGTGAGGATAGGGAAAGAAGATGGTGGATGAAGGGGAGGGATATCAAGAGGTGCGGAGGGCGGGGTGGGAGCGGAAGTCGAGCCAATGGAGAGTGTAGGGGAGGGGGAAGGTCGGGATATGGAAGGCGTAATGTGATCGATGAGCTGGGTTCTAACAGGGAGATGAGGGGATAGGGGTATATTGGAGCGAATAGTAAATTCTGCAGGGAGATGATATAACCAAGCGAGCAATGGAGCAGAATATATAGAAAAGGCACGAGATCTGCGATTGATAGTTGCACGAAGTCTACGGGAGTGCACGTTTACGGAACTATAGAGGAGGGCGGCGTAAGGGTATGGGCGGCTGGTGAGGAAGCAGTAAAGTGGATCAGCAATGCGGATATCTGACAATGGAAGCGGAGAGGTTGGGCTACGAAGTAAAAAGAAAAAAACAAATGAATTAAGTATGGATTGCATGCGGAGGGAAAAATTTGCATGATCTTCAAAGCGAGCTGTACAAAAAGCAATGGTTTCAGAGGAGGACACGCCAGAATACAAGAATGGAGGATTGCGGAAGTGGATGAGGGAGGAGCCTAGCGTGGCGGCCAGGTCAGAGATGGTGAGAGTGCCGGTGCGAAAAGTGGGGAACAGCCTGAGAGCTTCATAGACTTCATTATGGTTGGAGGGATCCTGCAAGGGAACATTCGCCAAGCCCAAAAGACCTGCATACTGAAGGTTTTCAACCGAGAAAAGATGACGGAGCTCAATGGGGGGAAGGGATAAGTGAATACGGATTTGGAGATTTAAATCAATTGGAAGAAAAAGACGCATGTAATCGCCAGAAGGGGAATTAGTTTGCGAGATCTGGGAAGCAGAAGGAGAGGGAGAGGGGGAAGGGGGGCGAGGAAGGGAAGGGGGAGAATAAATGTCGGTGGAATCAGAGCGAACGGAATAAGTAGGAATATTTATAAGTGGAGGATGAAGTGGAGGAGGATGAGTGGAAGTCGAGGCATTTGCTGGGGAAAAATTGGAGTCGGTTGCTGGGGGTAAATTGGAGTTGGGAGAAGTAGGAAGCGGTGAGGTAAGTGAAACGGGCAATGCCGGGATCGGGTAGACGAGGGTGGTAATAGTTTGGGTACGCGAGGGTTGAGCAGATTCTGAATGAGGGTAAGTGAAATTGGGCGTTTGTAGCACCGAAAGATCGTCGTGCGCAGAAGGATCGGCCATGGAGGACTGCGAGCAATCGGAGATCCTGAAGAGCTGGAAATACCCCGGATGGAGTTGAAGGTGTGGGCGGCCCCAGAGTACAAGGGGGGTGGAGGTGGTAGGTGGGGGGAGAGATGGGGGCGGGGTTGGAGGGGGTTGGATGGGGTAGGCGGGGGAAGAGATGGGGCGGGGTTGGAGGGGGTTGGAGGGGGTTGGATGGGGTAGGCGGGGCGGGGTTGGAGCTTGGGGGGGTGGAGGGGGGGTTAGATGGGTTAGGCGGGGAAAGAGCGGGGTGGGCGCTGCGGGTGGTGGAGGGGGTTGGATGGGTAGGCAAGGGGAGAGATGGGGGCGGGGATGGAGGGGGTTGGATGGGGTAGGCGAGGGGCGGGGGTGGTGTTTGCTGGGGGTGGAGGGTTTGTGATGGGGTAGGCGGGGGGAGAGCTGGGGTGGGCGCTGCGGGGGGTGGAGTGGGGTTGGATGGGGTAGGGAGGGGGAGAGAAGGGGCGGGGTTGGAGGGGGTTGGATGATGCAGAGGGAGAAAGGGGGGCGGGGGCGCTTGCAGGGGTGGAGGGGTTGGATGGGGTAGGCAGGGGGGGAGAGGGGGCGGGGGCGCTTGCAGGGGTGGAGGGGTTGGATGGGGTAGGCAGGGGGGGAGAGGGGGCGGGGTTGGAGGGGGTTAGATGGGGAAGGCGGGGGGCGGGGTTGGCGCTTGCGGGGGGTGGAGAGGGTGAGGTGGGGTATGCGGGGGGAGAGCAGGGGTGGGCGTTGCAGGGGTGGAGTGGGGTTAGATGGGGTAGGGAGGGGGAGAGAGGGGGCGGCGCTGCGGGGGGTAGAGTGGGGTTAGATGGGGTAGGCAGGGGGAGAGAGGGGTTGGAGCTTGCGGGGGTTGGAGCTTGCGGGGGGTGGAGAGGGTGAGGTGGGGTATGCGGGGGGAGAGCAGGGGTGGGCGCTGCGGGGGTGGAGTGGGGTTAGATGGGGTAGGGAGGGGGAGAGAGGGGGCGGGCGCTGCGGGGGGTAGAGTGGGGTTAGATGGGGTAGGCAGGGGGAGAGAGGGGGCGGGGTTGGAGCTTGCGGGGGGTGGAGAGGGTGAGGTGGGGTATGCGGGGGGAGAGCAGGGGTGGGCGCTGCGGGGGTGGAGTGGGGTTAGATGGGGTAGGGAGGGGTTGGACGGGGTAGGCGGGGGAAGAGATGGGGCGGGGTTGGAGGGGGTTGGATGGGGTAGGCGGGGCGGGGTTGGAGCTTGGGGGGGTGGAGGGGGGGTTAGATGGGTTAGGCGGGGGAAGAGCGGGTGGGCGCTGCGGGTGGTGGAGGGGGTTGGATGGGTAGGCAAGGGGAGAGATGGGGGCGGGGATGGAGGGGGTTGGATGGGGTAGGCGGGGGGCGGGGGTGGTGTTTGCTGGGGGTGGAGGGTTTGTGATGGGGTAGGCGGGGGGAGAGCTGGGGTGGGCGCTGCGGGGGGTGGAGTGGGGTTGGATGGGGTAGGGAGGGGGAGAGAAGGGGCGGGGTTGGAGGGGGTTGGATGATGCAGAGGGAGAAAGGGGGGCGGGGGCGCTTGCAGGGGTGGAGGGGTTGGATGGGGTAGGCAGGGGGAGAGAGGGGGCGGGGTTGGAGGGGGTTAGATGGGGAAGGCGGGGGGCGGGGTTGGCGCTTGCGGGGGGTGGAGAGGGTGAGGTGGGGTATGCGGGGGGAGAGCAGGGGTGGGCGCTGCGAGGGTGGAGTGGGGTTAGATGGGGTAGGGAGGGGGAGAGAGGGGGCGGCGCTGCGGGGGGTAGAGTGGGGTTAGATGGGGTAGGGAGGGGGAGAGAGGGGGCGGGCGCTGCGGGGGGTAGAGTGGGGTTAGATGGGGTAGGTAGGGGGAGAGAGGGGGTGGGGTTGTAGGGGGGTTAGATTATGCAGAGGGAGAAAGGGGGGCGGGGGCGCTTGCGGGGGGTGGAGTGGGGTTAGATGGGGTAGGGAGGGGTTGGACGGGGTAGGCGGGGGAAGAGATGGGGCGGGGTTGGAGGGGGTTGGATGGGGTAGGCGGGGCGGGGTTGGAGCTTGGGGGGGTGGAGGGGGGGTTAGATGGGTTAGGCGGGGGAAGAGCGGGTGGGCACTGCGGGTGGTGGAGGGGGTTGGATGGGTACGCAAGGGGAGAGATGGGGGCGGGGATTTTGGATGGGGTAGGCGGGGGGCGGGGGTGGTGTTTGCTGGGGGTGGAGGGTTTGTGATGGGGTAGGCGGGGGGAGAGCTGGGGTGGGCGCTGCGGGGGGTGGAGTGGGGTTGGATGGGGTAGGGAGGGGGAGAGAAGGGGCGGGGTTGGAGGGGGTTGGATGATGCAGAGGGAGAAAGGGGGGCGGGGGCGCTTGCAGGGGTGGAGGGGTTGGATGGGGTAGGCAGGGGGAGAGAGGGGGCGGGGTTGGAGGGGGTTAGATGGGGAAGGCGGGGGGCGGGGTTGGCGCTTGCGGGGGGTGGAGAGGGTGAGGTGGGGTATGCGGGGGGAGAGCAGGGGTGGGCGTTGCAGGGGTGGAGTGGGGTTAGATGGGGTAGGGAGGGGGAGAGAGGGGTCGGCGCTGCGGGGGGTAGAGTGGGGTTAGATGGGGTAGGGAGGGGGAGAGAGGGGGCGGGCGCTGCGGGGGGTAGAGTGGGGTTAGATGGGGTAGGCAGGGGGAGAGAGGGGGCGGGGTTGTAGGGGGGTTAGATTATGCAGAGGGAGAAAGGGGGGCGGGGGCGCTTGCGGGGGGTGGAGTGGGGTTAGATGGGGTAGGGAGGGGTTGGACGGGGTAGGCGGGGGAAGAGATGGGGCGGGGTTGGAGGGGGTTGGATGGGGTAGGCGGGGCAGGGTTGGAGCTTGGGGGGGTGGAGGGGGGGTTAGATGGGTTAGGCGGGGGAAGAGCGGGTGGGCGCTGCGGGTGGTGGAGGGGGTTGGATGGGTAGGCAAGGGGAGAGATGGGGGCGGGGATGGAGGGGGTTGGATGGGGTAGGCGGGGGGCGGGGGTGGTGTTTACTGGGGGTGGAGGGTTTGTGATGGGGTAGGCGGGGGGAGAGCTGGGGTGGGCGCTGCGGGGGGTGGAGTGGGGTTGGATGGGGTAGGGAGGGGGAGAGAAGGGGTGGGGTTGGAGGGGGTTGGATGATGCAGAGGGAGAAAGGGGGGCGGGGGCGCTTGCAGGGGTGGAGGGGTTGGATGGGGTAGGCAGGGGGAGAGAGGGGGCGGGGTTGGAGGGGGTTAGATGGGGAAGGCGGGGGGCGGGGTTGGCGCTTGCGGGGGATGGAGAGGGTGAGGTGGGGTATGCGGGGGGAGAGCAGGGGTGGGCGCTGCGGGGGTGGAGTGGGGTTAGATGGGGTAGGGAGGGGGAGAGAGGGGGCGGCGCTGCGGGGGGTAGAGTGGGGTTAGATGGGGTAGGGAGGGGGAGAGAGGGGACGGGCGCTGCAGGGGGTAGAGTGGGGTTAGATGGGGTAGGCAGGGGGAGAGAGGGGGCGGGGTTGTAGGGGGGTTAGATTATGCAGAGGGAGAAAGGGGGGCGGGGGCGCTTGCGGGGGGTGGAGTGGGGTTAGATGGGGTAGGGAGGGGGAGAGAGGGGGCGGGCGCTGCAGGGGTGGAGTGAGGTTGGATGGTTAGTCGGGGGAGAGATGGGGGCGGTTGAGGGCGCTGCCGGGAGGGAGGGGTTTTAGGGGGAAGGCGAGTGGGAGAGATAGGGGCCGGTTCCGCTTGCGGGGAGGGATGGGGGTGGGGTGGTTAGTCGGGGGAGAGATGGGGGGCGGTTGAGGGTAGGGGTCGCGGCGGGATGAATTGGGGGGTGAGGGGGAGGGGGGGTGGGAGAGGGAGGAGAAAGGGGCTGCCTGCGGGGAAGAGGGAGGGGGGACCGTAAGGGATTGCCCCAGCTCTGAGCTATAGCAGCTTGACCAGCTACATGTTGTCGAAGTTGATGGAGATTAATTTTAAAAATACGCTGAAGGAGGAGCTCGGGATTCAGCTCGGCCTGAACATTGATGATGATAACAGGGCTGCTGATGCTGAGGGGAGCAAGAATGAAGGAGAAGGTACACTATATAGCAAGGAGGAATGAGAGATAACCTCACAGGGAGGGATGGTTTAGCATAAAAGAGTTTCCAAAAGAGAGGAGAAGCAAGTGCTAATCTCATCCATTCAAGAGATAAACAAAGGAAAGGGCATAATTGAAAGTTATTGAGCAAAACTACGAGCCCTACAAAAAAAATTGACGCCAATTTTTAATTTAGCCATTAATTATTAAATTGGTTGCTTATTTATGAAATAAACAACAAAAAAACAAACAACCAAAATTTGTGCCCCCAAAAAATGCGTGAGCATTTGGCTAATTAGTATGATTTATTAAATCAATCTAAAACAAATAGAAAACAAAATTAGTGAAAATGCAATGGTTATGACTTTTGGTGATAACCCTTGAGTCTGGAAGCGTTTACCAAGGGTAGGGTGTCGCCATCGAGTGTTTCTAATTGCACAGCACCCCACTGTAGCATCTTCGTAATTCGAAAAGGGCCTTCCCAGTGAGGGATCCATTTTCCTTTGGCTTGAGTAGAAAATTGTGGTCTGTGTAATAGAGCTAAATCGCCAGGCTTCAAGTTGTTGTGCCATAAATTTTTGTCATGAGTCTCCTTCCTCTTTATCTGAATCTTCTCTAACTGTTTGGAGGCTAAAATCCTTGATTCTTCCAGTTTATTCAAAGCAGTTAGTCTTGTTGGAAGTTCTATTCCATTTTTCTCAACTCCTTCCGTTCGGACAGAGCCCTTGATGAACTCAAATGGTTCGATGGGAACCAGGCCATAAACTAATTGAAAAGGAGAATAAGCCGTCTCTTTATAGGCCAATCTGTATGCCCATAATGTACCAAGATAAGCTTGTCCCCAAGAAGTAGGCTGTAACATGCATTCCTTCCGTAGCATTGAAATCAATACTTTGTTGGTTGATTCGGCTTGACCATTAGCTCGTGGGTAGTATGCACAAGAAGTCCTATGTAAAATTCGATACTTGTTGGAAATTTCCTGCAGTATTTTGTTGACAAAATGAGTACCCTGATAGGTACATATTTCAAGTGGACATCCAAACCTGCAAATGATGTTACTGTATAAGAAATCAGCCACAGTTTGTGCAGTGCAATCCGTGGATGCAATAGCTTTAGCCCATTTTGTCGCGTAGTCGGTAGCTATCAGTAAGTACTTTTCTCTTTTAGGAACCGCCACGAGGTATATAGGCCTGACAAAGTCTAATCCCCACTTCTCAAAAGGTTGCCAAGAAGTGGAAACCATTAAAGGATTATGCCTTTGCTTGGTGGGCTTAGGGCCACACCTCTGGCACACATCCTTAAATAGTGTAGGCCACCATAGACCAGCATCCAGTATCCTTTGGCTCATGATATGCCCTGGAAGGTGCCTACCACCTGTTCCTTCATGTGCAGAGTGAAGTACTTCCCTCACTTCATCTTCCTCCAAGCATTTCCTAATCTTGTCATCCTTGCCTTGTCTATATAATTTCTCATCAATTAAGGTATATGTCCTACTTTTGATTAGCAGTCTCTTCCTTTGAACAGCACTAGCCTTTTCTGGATACAGCCCAGTTCTAATGAACTGCTTAATATCATCATACCATCCTTGAGCTTGTACAACAAACAGATGAGCATCAGGAAAATCATCATTGATTCCACTGGCTTGATCCATCATACTTATTCTGGACAGGTGGTCTGCCATAACATTCTCTCTACCTGGTTTATGAATTACCGAGAAATCAAACTCTTGGAATAGCAATAACCACCTCCATATGCTACCAGTGGCTTGTGGTTTATTGAGTAAGTACTTTAGAGGTTGGTGATCAGTTATAATAATAAATTTCACTCCCAATAAGTAATGCCGAAATTTTTGGACTGCAAAAACCATGGCTAAGGCTTCTCTTTCTGTGGTGCTGTAATTCCTTTCAGCCTTAGTTAAAATTCGACTGGCATATTGAATTGGCCTATCCATCTTAAATTCTTCACTAGGTTGTGTTAGAACTGCCCCTACTGCATATGCACTGGCATCCACATGTAAATGAAACACTTTTGACCACTCAGGTGTGATCAAAATGGGAGCAGACACTAACCTTGCCCGTAGTGTCTGATATGCCTTTTCCTCTTCTTGATCCCATTTAAAAGGAACCTCTTTGCCTGTGAGCCTAGCCAAAGGTCTGGCTATATCTGCATACATTTTAATAAATCTGCGGTGGTATCCTGTATGTCCTAGAAAACTTTGAATCTCCTTTGCAGATTTAGGCCTGGGTAATTTCAATATAGCTATGATCTTATCTGGATCAGGTGCCATACCTTTGGAAGATACCACATGCCCTAACAAGGTACCTTCGGTCACCAAAAAATGGCATTTGTTTGGATTCAGTTTCAGTTTTGTTTCTCTACACCTCTCAAAAACTTGTTTTAATTGAAGCAGATGCTTCTCTAAACAGTCCAATGGGGTTTCTTTAAGAGTACCTGAAAAAGATGAGAAGCCATCCATGAAGATTCTTAATGACTCTAGTAGCAATGGTCCAAAAATGAGATTAACTGTTCGGTTGAAGGTAGCTGGAGCATTTCTTAACCCAAAGGGCATCTTCAGATACACATAAGTTCCCCAAGGAGTAATGAATGTTGTCTTCTCTCGATCCCCATGGTGAATGGATATCTGATTGTATCCACTGAATCCATCCATGAAACTATAAATGGAATGACCAGCTACTTCTTCTACGACCTGCTCAGCAAATGGCATTGGAAATCCGTCTGGAATTGTGACCTTGTTTAATGCTCTAAAATCCACACAAATTCTGATCTTGTTAGTGTTTTTCTTTGGCACTATCACCATGGGGGATAGCCACTCCGAATGCTCTACAGGAATGATAATGCCTGCATCTTCCATTTTCTGAATTTCGGAATAGACAGCTTCAGCATATTTGGGATTCAACCTATAACTTTTCCCTCTCACTGGCCTTGCTCCTTCTATCAAAGGAATTCTGTGTTCTCCATAACTTGGTGGTACTCCTTCTAGATCCTTATAATGCCATGCAAAAACATATGTGTAGTTGTTCAAGAATGTTCTGTCCTTTTCTAGGAGCCCTGGGTGGTGCCACAACCAGGTGGCCACCAAAACCGGTAGGTTATTATCTTGAATATCTAAATGTATTTCTTTGACAGGATCTCTCTCTACCATACTTCCTTTGTGCTCTGTTCCTTCCTTGTCTTCTTCTACTAGTCTTCTGTGCATTGCTTCATAAGCAGGTGTCTCCTGAATTTCAATGTGTTCTTCTTTTTCTTGCATCCATCCTGCAGGTATTTCTTGAATAGGAAAAGAGTATTCTTCACTAGAGTCTGTTACCTTGCCTTTAGCCTTGGCCTCTGCCTTATTTATAGATTTGATATCCTCCTCTGAGTTGTCGTTGAGGGTTGTCTTTCTACCCCTTCTGTGGTTCGTGATAGGCTCTCCCAATCCATCAGCTTGGACTTTTGTGACACCTTCATCATAGTCTTCAATTGTGTACGAATTATTGATAAAAATTCCAAAACAAGAAGAAGAGTTGCCTGCATGTAGCCACTTTAGAATATCCTCTTCTTCTTCAAAATCTATCTGGGGTTGATCCTCTGGTTCTGGTTCCATGCAAATGCCAACCTTTTGCATCATGCTAGTGTTTCCTTGGTCATCCGGGCCTTCTTCCAAGTAAAGCTGTGTCAGCTCTTGCCCTTTCTTTTGTACCCACATAGTGTCCTTGCCCCAATCATGGATGACACTTGCGTGTCTCAACCATGGTCTCCCAATTAAGAGGGGAAATCCTCCTTCAATTTGTGGCAATCTTAAAACAACAAAATCGAGTATGAACACATTGCCTTGTATCTCAAGTGGGACTTTTGGAATCACTCCCACAGGCCTTACTTTGCTCTGGTCCGCCAGGGTAACGGTGAAATTTGCAGGCCTGGAAGGGTGGAGTCCAATTTTTTTCATTGTATGTTCAGGCATCAAGTTGATGCCAGAGCCGCCATCCACAATAACTCCCTGAAATTCATGACCTTTTATAGATACTGTCAGTCGAAGACTTTTATAATCCGTAAGGGGTGCTTCCCCTACAATTATTCCTTTATATAGAACAGCAGTCTTGGCCACTAAACTTGTAGTAGAAGCCTCATCAAATATCTGCAATAACTCTGATCTGAATTTTCCATCCATCTTTATTAGATCAAAAATACTAACCTCTTTCTTCATAGACTTGAGTAGTTTTGAAGCTTCTGACTCTTTAATCGAATGGGCTCCACTTGACTTATTCAACTCTTCCTGAGCTCTGATGAATGCATGCCCAATGACATCGCTGGTGCCTATGAGGTTTTCCTTTAGTTTTGGTTCTGCACCTGTGGTTGCTTTGTCTTCAAGTACAACTTTGTCTTTGTTGAATCCTCCAATCCTTGATTCTTGACTTACGTCCACTTGAGCCTTTCCCTTGCTTCTTGTCTGCACTGTAAAGGATTCAAGTTCTTCTAATTGTACCACCCTGGTAGACAGTGAGGGCTCATTGACCTGAGGTAATGTTTCCTCCTTATATACAGAGATCATTTGGAGATGGGGTCCGAAAGTAGAAGCTTGATTCTTAGGACAACAGTTTGTATAATGGTCCCTTGCTTTTGGACAGTTCCTGCAAGGAGGTGCATTTTCTGGGAGAGTGCACCTAGATTGGTAGTACCCGCATTCTCCACATCTAAAGCAAATGATTGGCCTTCTAGGCCCATTTGCAAAGTTATTTCTCGGTCTAGGGATTATAGTTGTTACCTTGATTCGCTGCAGCTGCCATCACATTTGCTGGTGGCAAGAGTCCTCCTTGTGTCCAGTATGTCGTTGTAGGCATTCCCCTTACTTGGCATTCATGGGCCTCATGCCCAATTTTCCTGCATAATTGACAAGTCACATTTAGCAGAGGACATTCACTTACTATGTGCCCTTGCTTGCTGCACATGGAGCACCAGAGTCCATTCTTAATGCCGCCTCCTTTGAGTTCCTGCAATTCCTGTCTCAGCTGAGCTAATTCTTCTGCTTGGGCCTCCTCTTCCTTTTGGAGCTTGAGTGCTTCAACCTCTTTTCTCAGCTGAGCTACAGCACTCTCCTCCTCTGTGTAGGGCTTATTCCTTTTCAAGCCCTCCAGCTCCCTTCTTAATTGGATCACTGGGTCCTCCAGTTCTGTACCATAGGTTGGTTGGGAAGAAGTTGCACCATATTGGTGCCTTATCTGCTCCAAGCGTGTGGCCGTATTGATGAACTCCTCAACAGGGGCCGTAGGTAACACTAACTCTTTTATTTTGCATTGGGTGACCACAGGTAGGGGTTTGGCTAACCACTTCTTGACAAAGAAGTCGTGCGGTGGATCCGGTAGTTTAGCCATTAGTGCTTTGGCCCTGGTCACAAACTCTGGGAACTTTTCTCCTGGACCCAATCTCAAGTTTTCTAACTCTTCTATAATGATCTCCGCCGTGTTGCCATGCTGAAACTGATTTTTGAAAGCCTCTTTCATCAAATCCCAAGAGGTAAAGTGGTTTTCAGCAAACTGGCTAAACCACTTGTCTGCCAGACCTTCCAATGTGGCAGGGAAGAGTATCAAGAAAGCATCTTCCCTACCCATTAGACCTCTAGTCTTGCATAATGCAAGAAATCTTCGAATGTGCTCATCCGGATCCTCATGGGCTAAACCTCTGAAAGAGGGAAATTTTATGTTTAATCTGGAGAGTAAGGTTTCTAGGTCTACATGTCCTGCCATGCTTCCTACAGATGAAGTTGATGAAAGTGGACTCGATGATCCTCTGACCGCCTTTCTTCTTGTCTGCTTGCACTTGACCCTCAAGGTTTGTGACCGGGTTACGGTCATGAGCTATTCATAGTCTACTTAATATGAGACACTTGATATAAGTATGTACCTCTTAGTAGTCCACTGGAGTGTTAATGTCGACACTGGAATATTGGTCTCCAATTGCAATTGACCTTCTCCTAATCTCAAATCTCCTTGGATGTCCCACCGGGCGTGCCAAATTTGTTGGGGATTCTTGGACGTGAAGGAGTTTGAGGGTTTGTAGGAGAAAAAAAGAAGAAGAGCAAGAGAGGAAATAATTCAGACAAGCTTCTACAAAACACCCTTGAACCTTGAGTTTTTTATTACAGTAGAACGATTACACTCTTTGATTCAATCCGAGTTAATACTTCGGGCACTATTACAGAGAATGCTCAATCATAAAAGATCAATTATCTCAGAGTCTTCCAGCAGCCGGCCTCTTCTGCACCAGTCCTTCGCTTGCTTCCAGCTTCTCCTTGTCCACACCTTGCACCAAGCTTTCACAAGCTTGAGGGACAAATACCTTCTCGGCCTGATCGCGGTGAGAGACCTTGTGATTGGTGTGTCTCCCTTCGCACTCCTTGCACTCCTCCTTAGCCACACTTCTTGCACTCTTCACTTTCACTTCCTGGGATCGTCGCACACCAGTGACTGTTCACTTCTTTTCTTGCTTCCACTTGAACTCCTCTCTCCGCTTACTCTAAAAAATGTGCGTCCAAGAATAACCTTTGCCCTTCTTCTTGAATGTGTCGGTCCTGTGACCTCTAACTGCAATAGACTCTTGGGCCCCCTTTGATGTCCCAAGATTGTCTTTTTAGGTGGCAGCCAACGACCCGCTCCTTTGTCCTGTAGTGACTTTAGACCAAAAAGCAAAATTTTGATTGGGTGGCCATATTCCCATATGTGCATACCGGCCGCCTCACGTACCTTTACCTTTTCCCTTTTAATTCATCACTTTTGTACCCAAGAGGGGTTCTCCTGGACCCTCCACATTACTTTAAAACACCCTTTGACCTTAAGGGAATTAGACAATACTTCTGCACCAAATTTAATACCTCTTGTCTATGAACAATTAAAAGTCCTCTTTTTATGAACAATTGACCTTTGAATTTAACTGTGATCTTGACTTTGTCGGGCTTATGAACAATTGACCTGTGATCTTGACTTTGCCGGGCTCAACAACACGTAAGAAGGTGAGTTCCACTCCAGTGACCCTATGTATGTCTAGGCTCGTAACGTCTAACTAAAGAAGTCTAAGACTCATTAAAATCAGCTCTAACTCACTCACACGCTCCACCGAGGGTGAGTCAAGATAGAGATGTTGGTTTCAAGAGCCTATCCTAGATTGGAGTTCTAACTTAAATTTGAAACTAGGTACTATACTCATACTAGCTCACCTTGGATCCTCACTCGCTCAACCGAGGGTGATCGTCTCAAGGAAACCGTAAGCTAGCATGAGCCCTATGGATGCCTAACAATGATTCTCTAGGAGTTTGGAGGGAGGTTTATATAGTTTTTTGAATGGATTTGGGCCCTTGGATCTAGAGAAATCAACTCTCAACTCTAGGATCACTACTTTCGATTACAACCATTTGATTAATCAAATCAATGGCTTGGAATTGTTCTTTCTATCAAATCTAGTGTAAAGGAGTGAAATTTAGGCGCCTTCATTCTCCACCATTGGATCTGGGAATCATCTGGACCATCGGATCAGTGCTGACATCATTTTGGATAAGATAAGCCACTATTTTTGGAGAAAAGCTGCATTATTGATCTTTGATTGTCAAAAAAATCTTCTTTTATGGAAAAACTCGTGGATCCTCCTTGCTTTAAGCATAAGTGCATCTCCATCCTTGAATATGAGCTCATCTTGATCGTACAACATGGCTCAATCAGCTTTCACAATGTGGTGGCCCTTCAACCCTTCAATTTGCTTAAACTAGAAAACTGCGATGATCCTGAAAACTGGAATGTGTACTCTTTGACCCTCCAAATAGGCTTTGATGAAGATGAAACTTTGTAAGACTATGTTTCCAAAGATCTCCTTCAGGAATATGCAGAAAAAACTCCCATCTGAATCTCCCTTGTACAAATTTGACTACATTTGGAAGCTTGCAAGGTGGCATTAAGGTGTCTAGGAAGCTCTGATAGCCTTGAAAATTTGTACAAATATGTAGCCATATATGATCTTTATACATGCATATGGCAAGCATAAATTTCTATACAAGAATTTGTAGGGTCAAACTAGAAAAATTATATTTTTACAAAATGAACATAGCAAATCAATGTGCTACAAAATCCATTTTTTGCTGAAATTTGGGCTATAGACTGCCTTTGACAATCTTTACAAGTATATGAATTTTCATCTAATTTGGTGACAATGAAATTTCTGCCCTAATTTCCTAACTTTGACTAGCTTTGACCGCTACCATGGACTTTCTTGATTTCTTTGAAACTTTGTATGTGAGCTTCCTTTGACATCCTTGATGCATCCTGGACTTCTCGGGGAATTCCGGATACCTTCACCAAATATGTTTTTTGTAGGCCTTCACAAGTGAGAGAGGAGAAAAAATCTCGACGACATTTGCCCCCACTAAACATGCGGTTCCTCCGGAAGCGCCACTCTAGTGTTCCTAAAAAACATAAGGTTCAAGCATCATATTCTTTTAAAGGAAAATAGGCAACAGGAAGGAGAGATTGATGATATGCATGAATGAGAAGGCAACATGATATCAAGCAACATATGAATGAAAGGAAAAATTAAAACAGGCAACATGAATATGCATAAATAAATAGGTAACATTTCTATAAATGAGCATGCAACATTGTTATGAATGAGTAGGCATCGTGACATGAAGCAAAATTTGCATGAAAAAGAATTGAAACACGCAACATGAATATGCATGATCAAAAATAGGCAACATATGCAACATTGACAACAAGAAAGAGAAAACAAACAAGCATCAATATGAAGTGGAAGTGGATGTATTGAGTCGTTTTAAGCATCAGTTCCTCTCATCTTGAAGAAAAATTTGTACCTTTTTCATAAAGCAATCTACCTTAAATACGATTATAAAGATTTAGGATTTTTAAGAGACATCTTTCATCTTTGGCTTATTTTAGATCAACTTCTTTCCTACATAAATACGAATATGCTCTTTCTCTAATAACATGCAAGGAAATCTAACTAAACTCCACTAATGCATAAATTTGTCTATATAGCCCATGATTTATTCTACTATGCCTCTTTATCCTCCTTTGGCTTGCTCTTTTTTTTTTTTGATGATGATGATGATGATTCGGCAACTTTATGGTTACGATCACTCTTTTGGGGTGGAAGAAAGTGTAAACTTCTTGGTAACATGTAGCAATTTTATTTTTTTTCCATGCTTGTTTCATGCATGTTTTTTTTTCAGTCTTTGCATTGCATTGCATATCCACATCACTTGAGTCAAAAAAGGCAAATGATGATTTCTCTACTTGTGTAAAATTGTATCTTAAGTAGTAACTTATCTACTAAGAAATTGATTATAATCTAGGATTGTGGAAAGATAGGGCATGTAGATTTGGAGGTTTATTTTGGTGATATGACTTTCATATATAAACATGCATATGTATCCAGTATCGAAAGCATAATTGTTGAAATCCTAGCTCCTGCTATTGCATGTTTCTACATCCTTAGTCCATCTCACAACACTTGTATTGGAGTTTAAACGACTGTTCTCTGTCATCAAAAATGGTTGTACCTTGTATCGGGGTTCAATTTTTCCTCTGTGGAGGTGATCGCAATCCAGGTGGATCGGGTCCGGTCGTGGCACACACAGGGTGTATGAAGCTAATGAATGTTGGATGGTTTAAGGACATGAAAGTGAAATTAATGTTGAGTATGGAGAAGAGAGAGATGTTGAAATGATTATGGGAATGGGAAAGTAGGAGTGCAAGTTAGATTTATGAACATGAATGATAAGAATGAAAGAGAACCATACACACGAATCAAATTTGGAAGGAAGAATGGTCCATTGAAGGAGCCTCTTAAACACTTCCTAATTCTAATTCATATGCATAGTCTTCTTTGTATGATATGTATGCATGACGTGAATAGATGGAATCCTTACACATAAACTAGTTTCGAAAGGAAGAATGGTCCAATATTGGAGCTTCTTATACACTTTCAGAAACTAATCAATATGTATGGGTATGTATGGATTATATGCATGCAAGTGAATTATGATGATAGAGTTTACTCACAAGCTCAAAGAAACATCCTCACTGGTTCAACGCAATACTGCGGAGCCTTCTCACACATAGAAGAAATAGAAGACATGTAAAAATACTTAAGAGACTGAGAGAGGAGACAAGAGACAAGTGACAAGTGACATGAATTAAAAGGATTTGAATTAAGATACATGTATAAGATCGTTGTGGTACGTCAAGCTAGGCAGTCTACTGATCAAAGGTGGTTCCGACCCTCAAACCATGACAGTTCAACCGAATGTCACACGTAAGAAGGTGAGTTCCACTCCAGTGACCCTATGTATGTCTAGGCTCGTAAAGTCTAACTAAAGAAGTCTAAGACTCATTAAAATCACCTCTAACTCACTCACACGCTCCACCGAGGGTGAGTCAAGATAGAGATGCTGGTTTCAAGAGCCTATCCTAGATTGGAGTTCTAACTTAAATTTGAAACTAGGTACTATACTCATACTAGCTCACCTTGGATCCTCACTCGCTCAACCGAGGGTGATCGTCTCAAGGAAACCATAAGCTAGCATGAGCCCTATGGATGCCTAACAATGATTCTCTAGGAGTTTGGAAGGGGGTTTATATAGTTTTTTGAATGGATTTGGGCCCTTGGATCTAGAGAAATCAACTCTCAACTCTAGGATCACTACTTTCGATTACAACCATTTGATTAATCAAATCAATGGCTTGGAATTGTTCTTTCTATCAAATCTAGTGTAAAGGAGTGAAATTTAGGCGCCTTCATTCTCCACCATTGGATCTGGGGATGATCTGGACCGTAGGATCAGTGCTGACATCATTTTGGATAAGATAAGCCACTATTTTTGGAGAAAAGTTGCATTATTGATCTTTGATTGTCAAAAAAATCTTCTTTTATGGAAAAACTCGTGGATCCTCCTCGCTTTAAGCATAAGTGCATCTCCGCCCTTGAATATGAGCTCATCTTGATCGTACAACATGGCTCAATCAGCTTTCGCCATGTGGTGGTCCTTCAACCCTTCAATTTGCTTAAACTAGAAAACTGCGGTGATCGTGAAAACTGGACTTTGTACTCTTTGACCCTCCAAATAGGCTTTCATGAAGATGAAACTTTGTAGGACTATGTTTTCAAAGATCTCCTTCAGGAATATGCACAAAATACTCCCATCTGAATCTCCCTTGTACAAGTTTGACTACATTTGGAAGCTTGCAAGGTGGCATTAAGGTGTCTAGGAAGCTCTGATAGCCTTGAAAATTTGTACAAATATGTAGCCACATATGATCTTTATACATGCTAAACCATATGGCTAACATAAATTTCTATACAAGAATTTGTAGGGTCAAACTAGAAAAATTACATTTTTACAAAATGAACATAGCATATCAATGTGCTACGAAATCCATTTTCTACTGAAATTTGGGCTATAGACTGCCTTTGACAATCTTTACAAGTATATGAATTTTCATCTAATTTGGTGACAATGAAATTTCTGCCCTAATTTCCTAACTTTGACCAGCTTTGACTGCTACCATGGACTTTCTTGATTTCTTTGAAACTTTGTATGTGAGCTTCCTTTGACTTCCTTGATGCATCCTGGACTTCTCGGGGAATTCCGGCTACCTTCACCATATATGATTTTTGTGGGCCTTCACAAATGAGAGAGGAGAAAAAATCTTGACGACATTCCCCCCCACTAAACCTGCGGTTCCTCCGGAAACGCCACTCTAGTGTTCCTAAAAAACATAAGGTTCAAGCATCATATTCTTTTAAAGGAAAATAGGCAACAGGAAGGAGAGATTGATGATATGCATGAATGAGAAGGCAACATGATATCAAGCAACATATGTATGAAAGGAAAAATTAAAACAAGCAACATGAATATGCATAAATAAATAGGTAACATTTCTATAAATGAACATGCAACATTGTTATGAATGAGTAGGCATCGTGACATGAAGCAAAATTTGCATGAAAAAGAATTGAAACACGCAACATGAATATGCATGATCAAATAGGCAACATATGCAACATTGACAACAAGAAAGAAAACAAACAAGCATCAATATGAAGTGGAAGTGGATGTATTGAGTCGTTTTAAGCATCAGTTCCTCTCATCTTGAAGAAAAATTTGTTCCTTTTTCATAAAGCAATCTACCTTAAATACGATTATAAAGATTTAGGATTTTCAAGAGACATTTTTCATCTTTGGATTATTTTAGATCAACTTCTTTCCTACATAAATATGAATATGCTCTTTCTCTAATAACATGCAAGGAAATCTAACTAAACTCCACTAATGCATAAATCTGCCTATATAGCCCGTGATTTATTCTACTATCCTCTTTATCCTCCTTTCGCTTGCTCTTTTCTTTTTTCTTTTGTTGATGATGATGATGATGATTCGACAACTTTATGGTTACGATCACTTTTTTGGGGTGGAAGAAAGTGTAAACTTCTTGGTAACATGTAGCAATTTTTTTTTTTCAATGCTTGTTTCATGCATGTTTTTTTTTCAATCTTTGCATTGCATTGCATATCCACATCACTTGAGTCAAAAAAGGCAAATGATGATTTCTCTACTTGTATAAAATTGTATCTTAAGTCGTAACTTATCTACTAAGAAATTGATTATAATCTAGGATTGTGGAAAGATAGGGCATGTAGATTTGGAGGTTTATTTTGGTGACATGACTTTCATATATAAACATGCATACGTATCCAGTATCGAAAGCATAATTGTTGAAATGCTCCTGCTATTGCATGTTTCTACATCCTTAGTCCATCTCAAAGCACTTGTATCGGAGTTTAAACGACTGTTCTCCATCATCAAAAATGGTTGTACCTTGTATCGGGGTTTAATTTTTCCTCTGTGGAGGTGATCGCAATCCGGGTGGATCGGGTCCGGTCGTGGCACACACAGGGTGTATGAAGCTAATGAATGTTGGATGGTTTAAGGACATGAAAGTGAAATTAATGTTGAGTATGGAGAAGAGAGAGATGTTGAAATGATTATGGCAAATTGGAAAGTAGGAGTGCAAGTTAGATTTATGAACATGAATGATAAGAATGAAAGAGAACCATACACACGAATCAAATTTGGAAGGAAGAATGGTCCATTGAAGGAGCCTCTTAAACACTTCCTAATTCTAATTCATATGCATAGTCTTCTTTGGATGATATGTATGCATGACGTGAATAGATGGAATCCTTACACATAAACCAGTTTCGAAAGGAAGAATGGTCCAATAACGGAGCTTCTTATACACTTTCAGAAACTAATCAATATGTATGGGTATGTATGGATTATATGCATGCAAGTGAATTATGATGATAGAGTTTACTCACAAGCTCAAAGAAACATCCTCACTGGTTCAACGCAATACTGCGGAGCCTTCTCACACATAGAAGAAATAGAAGACATGTAAAAATACTTAAGAGACTGAGAGAGGAGACAAGAGACAAGTGACATGAATTAAAAGGATTTGAATTAAGATACATGTATAAGATCGTCGTGGTACGTCAAGCTAGGCAGTCTACTGATCAAAGGTGGTTCCGACCCTCAAACCATGACAGTTCAACCGAATGTCACACGTAAGAAGGTGAGTTCCACTCTAGTGACCCTATGTATGTCTAGGCTCGTAAAGTCTAACTAAAGAAGTCTAAGAATCATTAAAATCAGCTCTAACTCACTCACATGCTCCACCGAGGGTGAGTCAAGATAGAGATGCTGGTTTCAAGAGCCTATCCTAGATTGGAGTTCTAACTTAAATTTGAAACTAGGTACTATACTCATACTAGCTCACCTTGGATCCTCACTCGCTCAACCGAGGGTGATCGTCTCAAGGAAACCATAAGCTAGCATGAGCCCTATGGATGCCTAACAATGATTCTCTAGGAGTTTGGAAGGGGGTTTATATAGTTTTTGAATGGATTTGGGCCCTTGGATCTAGAGAAATCAACTCTCAACTCTAGGATCACTACTTTCGATTACAACCATTTGAGTAATCAAATCAATTGCTTGGAATTGTTCTTTCTATCAAATCTAGTGTAAAGGAGTGAAATTTAGGCGCCTTCATTCTCCACCATTGGATCTGGGGATGATCTGGACCGTCGGATCAGTGCTGACATCATTTTGGATAAGATAAGCCACTATTTTTGGAGAAAAGCTGCATTATTGATCTTTGATTGTCAAAAAAATCTTGTTTTATGGAAAAACTCGTGATCCTCCTCGCTTTAAGCATAAGTGCATCTCCACCCTTGAATATGAGCTCATCTTGATCGTACAACATGGCTCAATCAGCTTTCGCCATGTGGTGGTCCTTCAACCCTTCAATTTGCTTAAACTAGAAAACTGCGGTGATCCTGAAAACTGGACTTTGTACTCTTTGACCCTCCAAATAGGCTTTCATGAAGATGAAACTTTGTAGGACTATGTTTTCAAAGATCTCCTTCAGGAATATGCAGAAAAAACTCCCATCTGAATCTCCCTTGTACAAGTTTGACTACATTTGGAAGCTTGCAAGGTGGCATTAAGGTGTCTAGGAAGCTCTGATAGCCTTGAAAATTTGTACAAATATGTAGCCACATATGATCTTTATACATGCCAAACCATATGGCTAACATAAATTTCTATACAAGAATTTGTAGGGACAAACTAGAAAAATTACATTTTTACAAAATGAACATAGCATATCAATGTGCTACAAAATCCATTTTCTACTGAAATTTGGGCTATAGACTGCCTTTGACAATCTTTACAAGTATATGAATTTTCATCTAATTTGGTGACAATGAAATTTCTGCCCTAATTTCCTAACTTTGACCAGCTTTGACTGCTACCATGGACTTTCTTGATTTCTTTGAAACTTTGTATGTGAGCTTCGTTTGACTTCCTTGATGCATCCTGGACATCTCGGGGAATTCCGGCTACCTTCACCAAATATGTTTTTTGTGGGCCTTCACAAGTGAGAGAGGAGAAAAAATCTTGACGACATTCGCCCCCACTAAACCTGCGGTTCCTCCGGAAGCGCCACTCTAGTGTTCCTAAAAAACATAAGGTTCAAGCATCATATTCTTTTAAAGGAAAATAGGCAACAGGAAGGAGAGATTGATGATATGCATGAATGAGAAGGCAACATGATATCAAGCAACATATATATGAAAGGAAAAATTAAAACAGGCAAAATGAATATGCATAAATAAATAGGTAACATTTCTATAAATGAACATGCAACATTATTATGAATGAGTAGGCATCGTGACATGAAGCAAATTTTACATGAAAAAGAATTGAAACACGCAACATGAATATGCATGATCAAATAGGCAACATATGAAACATTGACAACAAGAAAGAAAACAAACAAGCATCAATATAAAGTGGAAGTGGATGTATTGAGTCGTTTTAAGCATCAGTTCCTCTCATCTTGAAGAAAAATTTGTACCTTTTTCATAAAGTAATCTACCTTAAATACGATTATAAAGATTTAGGATTTTCAAGAGACATCTTTCATCTTTGGCTTATTTTAGATCAACTTCTTTCCTACATAAATATGAATATGCTCTTTCTCTAATAACATGCAAGGAAATCTAACTAAACTCCACTAATGCATAAATCTGCCTATATAGCCCGTGATTTATTCTACTATGCCTCTTTATCCTCCTTTGGCTTGCTCTTTTTTTTTTTCTTTTTTTTGATGATGATGATGATTCGGCAACTTTATGGTTACGATCACTTTTTTGGGGTGGAAGAAAGTGTAAACTTCTTGGTATCATGTAGCAATTTTTTTTTTTCCGTGCTTGTTTCATGCATGTTTTTTTTTCAATCTTTGCATTGCATTGCATATCAACATCACTTGAGTCAAAAAAGGCAAATGATGATTTCTCTACTTGTGTAAAATTGTATCTTAAGTAGTAACTTATCTACTAAGAGATTGATTATAATCTAGGATTGTGGAAAGATAGGGCATGTAGATTTGGAGGTTTATTTTGGTGACATGACTTTCATATATAAACATGCATATGTATCCAGTATCAAAAGCATAATTGTTGAAATCCTAGCTCCTGCTATTGCATGTTTCTACATCCTTAGTCCATCTCAAAGCACTTGTATCGGAGTTTAAACGACTCTTCTCCGTCATAAAAAATGGTTGTACCTTGTATCGGGGTTTAATTTTTCCTCTGTGGAGGTGATCGCAATCGGGGTGGATCGGGTCCGGTCATGGCACACACAGGGTGTATGAAGCTAATGAATGTTGGATGGTTTAAGGACATGAAAGTGAAATTAATGTTGAGTATGGAGAAGAGAGAGATGTTGAAATGATTATGGGAATGGGAAAGTAGGAGTGCAAGTTAGATTTATGAACATGAATGATAAGATTGAAAGAGAACCATACACACGAATCAAATTTGGAAGGAAGAATGGTCCATTGAAGGAGCCTCTTAAACACTTCCTAATTCTAATTCATATGCATATCCTTCTTTGGATGATATGTATGCATGACGTGAATAGATGGAATCCTTACACATAAACCAGTTTCGAAAGGAAGAATGGTCCAATATTGGAGCTTCTTATACACTTTCAGAAACTAATCAATATGTATGGGTATGTATGGATTATATGCATGCAAGTGAATTATGATGATAGAGTTTACTCACAAGCTCAAGGAAACATCCTCACTGGTTCAACGCAATACTGCGAAGCCTTCTCACACATAGAAGAAATAGAAGACATGTAAAAATACTTAAGAGACTGAGAGAGGAGACAAGAGACAAGTGACAAGTGACATGAATTAAAAGGATTTGAATTAAGATACATTTATAAGATCGTCGTGGTACGTCAAGCTAGCCAGTCTACTGATCAAAGGTGGTTCCGACCCTCAAACCATGACAGTTCAACCGAATGTCACACGTAAGAAGGTGAGTTCCACTCTAGTGACCCTATGTATGTCTAGGCTCGTAACGTCTAACTAAAGAAGTCTAAGACTCATTAAAATCAGCTCTAACTCACTCACATGCTCCATCGAGGGTGAGTCAAGATAGAGATGCTGAATTCAAGAGCCTATCCTAGATTGGAGTTCTAACTTAAATTTGAAACTAGGTACTATACTCATACTAGCTCACCATGGATCGTCACTCGCTCAACCGAGGGTGATCGTCTCAAGGAAACCGTAAGCTAGCATGAGCCCTATGGATGCCTAACAATGATTCTCTAGGAGTTTGGAGGGGGGTTTATATAGTTCTTTGAATGGATTTGGGCCCTTGGATCTAGAGAAATCAACTCTCAACTCTAGGATCACTACTTTCGATTACAACCATTTTATTAATCAAATCAATGGCTTGGAATTGCTCTTTCTATCAAATCTAGTGTAAAGGAGTGAAATTTAGGCGCCTTCATTCTCCACCATTGGATCTGGGGATGATCTGGACCATCGGATCAGTGCTGACATCATTTTGGATAAGATAAGCCACTATTTTTGGAGAAAAGCTGCATTATTGATCTTTGATTGTCAAAAAAATCTTCTTTTATGGAAAAACTCGTGGATCCTCCTTGCTTTAAGCATGAGTGCATCTCCACCCTTGAATATGAGCTCATCTTGATCGTACAACATGGCTCAATCAACTTTCGCCATGTGGTGGTCCTTCAACCCTTCAATTTGCTTAAACTAAAAAACTGTGGTGATCCTGAAAACTGGACTTTGTACTCTTTGACCCTCCAAATAGGCTTTGATGAAGATGAAACTTTGTAGGACTATGTTTCCAAAGATCTCCTTCAGGAATATGCAGAAAAAACTCCCATCTAAATCTCCCTTGTACAAGTTTGACTACATTTGGAAGCTTGCAAGGTGGCATTAAGGTGTCTAGGAAGCTCTGATAACCATGAAAATTTGTACAAATATGTAGCCACATATGATCTTTATACATGCATATGGCTAACATAAATTTCTATACAAGAATTTGTAGGGTCAAACTAGAAAAATTATATTTTTACAAAATGAACATACCATATCAATGTGCTACAAAATCCATTTTCTGCTGAAATTTGGGCTATAGACTGCCTTTGACAATCTTTACAAGTATATGAATTTTCATCTAATTTGGTGACAATGAAATTTCTGCCCTAATTTCGTAACTTTGACCAGCTTTGACCGCTACCATGGACTTTCTTGATTTCTTTGAAACTTTGTATGTGAGCTTCCTTTGACATCCTTGATGCATCCTGGACTTCTCGGGGAATTCCGGCTACCTTCACAAGTGAGAGAGGAGAAAAAATCTCGACGACATTCGCCCCCACTAAACCTGCGGTTCCTCCGGAAGTGCCACTCTAGTGTTCCTAAAAAACATAAGGTTCAAGCATGATATTCTTTTAAAGAAAAATAGGCAACAGGAAGGAGAGATTGATGATATGCATGAATGAGAAGGCAACATGATATCAAGCAACATATGTATGAAAGGAAAAATTAAAACAGGCAACATGAATATGCATAAATAAATAGGTAATGAGTAGGCATCGTGACATGAAGCAAAATTTGCATGAAAAAGAATTGAAACACGCAACATGAATATGCATGATCAAATAGGCAACATATGCAACATTGACAACAAGAAAGAAAACAAACAAGCATCAATATGAAGTGGAAGTGGATGTATTGAGTCGTTTTAAGCATCAGTTCCTCTCATCTTGAAGAAAATTTTGTACATTTTTCATAAAGCAATCTACCTTAAATACGATTATAAAGATTTAGGATTTTCAAGAGACATCTTTCATCTTTGGCTTATTTTAGATCAACTTCTTTCCTACATAAATATGAATATGCTCTTTCTCTAATAACATGCAAGGAAATCTAACTCAATTCTACTAATGCAAAAATCTGCCTATATAGCCCGTGATTTATTCTACTATGCCTCTTTATCCTCCTTTGGCTTGCTCTTTTTTTTTTTTTTTTTGATGATAATGATGATTCGGCAACTTTATGGTTACGATCACTTTTTTGGGGTGGAAGAAAGTGTAAACTTCTTGGTAACATGTAGCAATTTTTCTTTTTTTTTCAATGTTTGTTTCATGCATGTTTTTTTTTCAATCTTTGCATTGCATTGCATATCAACATCACTTGAGTCAAAAAAGGCAAATGATGATTTCTCTACTTGTGTAAAATTGTATCTTAAGTAGTAACTTATCTACTAAGAAATTGAATATAATCTAGGATTGTGGAAAGATAGGGCATGTAGATTTAGAGGTTTATTTTGGTGACATGACTTTCATATATAAACATGCATATGTATCCAGTATCGAAAGCATAATTGTTGAAATCCTAGCTCCTGCTATTGCATGTTTCTACATCCTTAGTCCATCTCACAGCACTTGTATCGGAGTTTAAACGACTGTTCTCCGTCATCAAAAATGGTTGTACCTTGTATCGGGGTTTAATTTTTCCTCTGTGGAGGTGATCGCAATCCGGGTGGATCGGGTCCGGTCGTGGCACACACAGGGTGTATGAAGCTAATGAATGTTGGATGGTTTAAGGACATGAAAGTGAAATTAATGTTGAGTATGGAGAAGAGAGAGATGTTGAAATGATTATGGGAATGGGAAAGTAGGAGTGCAAGTTAGATTTATGAACATGAATGATAAAAATGAAAGAGAACCATACACACGAATCAAATTTGGAAGGAAGAATGGTCCATTGAAGGAGCTTCTTAAACACTTTCTAATTCTAATTCATATGCATAGTCTTATTTGGATGATATGTATGCATGACGTGAATAGATGGAATCCTTACACAAGGAAGAATGGTCCAATATTGGAGCTTCTTATACACTTTCAGAAACTAATCAATATGTATGGGTATGTATGGATTATATGCATGCAACTGAATTATGATGATAGAGTTTACTCACAAGCTCAAAGAAACATCCTCACTGGTTCAACGCAATACTGCGGAGCCTTCTCACACATAGAAGAAATAGAAAACATGTAAAAATACTTAAGAGACTGAGAGAGGAGACAAGAGACAAGTGACAAGTGACATGAATTAAAAGGATTTGAATTAAGATACATGTATAAGATCGTCGTGGTACGTCAAGCTAGGCAGTCTACTGATCAAAGGTGGTTCCGACCCTCAAACCATGACAGTTCAACCGAATGTCACACGTAAGAAGGTGAGTTCCACTCCAGTGACCCTATGTATGTCTAGGCTCGTAACGTCTAACTAAAGAAGTCTAAGACTCATTAAAATCAGCTCTAACTCACTCACACGCTCCACCGAGGGTGAGTCAAGATAGAGATGCTGGTCTCAAGAGCCTATCCTAGATTGGAGTTCTAACTTAAATTTGAAACTAGGTACTATACTCATACTAGCTCACCTTGGATCCTCACTCGCTCAATCGAGGGTGATCGTCTCAAGGAAACCGTAAGCTAGCATAAGCACTATGGATGCCTAACAATGATGCTCTAGGAGTTTGGAGGGGGGTTTAGATAGTTTTTTGAATGAATTTGGGCCCTTGGATCTAGAGAAATCAACTCTCAACTCTAGGATCACTACTTTCGATTACAACCATTTGATTAATCAAATCAATGGCTTGGAATCGTTCTTTCTATCAAATCTAGTGTAAAGGAGTGAATTTAGGCGCCTTCATTCTCCACCATTGGATCTGGGGATGATCTAGACTGTCAGATCAATGCTGACATCATTTTGGATAAGATAAGCCACTATTTTTGGAGAAAAGCTGCATTATTGATCTTTGATTGTCAAAAAAATCTTCTTTTATGGAAAAACTCATGGATCCTCCTTGCTTTAAGCATAAGTGCATCTCCACCCTTGAATATGAGCTCATCTTGATCGTACAACATGGCTCAATCAGCTTTCGCCATGTGGTGGCCCTTCAACCCTTCAATTTGCTTAAACTAGAAAACTGCGGTGATCGTGAAAACTGGACTTTGTACTCTTTGACCATCCAAATAGGCTTTGATGAAGATGAAACTTTGTAGGACTATGTTTCCAAAGATCTCCTTCAGGAATATGCAGAAAAAACTCCCATCTGAATCTCCCTTGTACAAGTTTGACTACATTTGGAAGCTTGCAAGGTGGCATTAAGGTGTCTAAGAAGCTCTGATAGCCTTGAAAATTTGTAGAAATATGTAGCCACATATGATCTTTATACATGCCAAACCATATGGCTAACATAAATTTCTATACAAGAATTTGTAGGGTCAAACTAGAAAAAATACATTTTTACAAAATGAACATAGCATATCAATGTGCTACAAAATCCATTTTCTGCTGAAATTTGAGCTATAGATTGTCTTTGACAATCTTTACAAGTATATGAATTTTCATCTAATTTGGTGACAATGAAATTTTTGCCCTAATTTCCCAACTTTGACCAGCTTTGACCGCTACCATGGACTTTCTTGATTTCTTTAAAACTTTGTATGTGAGCTTCCTTTGACATCCTTGATGCATCCTGGACTTCTCGGGGAATTCCGGCTACCTTCACCAAATATGTTTTTTGTAGGCCTTCACAAGTGAGAGAGGAGAGAAAATCTCGACGACATTCGCCCCCACTAAACCTGCGATTCCTCCGGAAGCACCACTCTAGCATCTGTGAAAAACAAAATGTTCCAGGCATCAAATTCTTTTATAGGCAACATAAGAAACATGGAAGGAAAATTGATTATATGCATGAATAAGTAGGTAACGTCACATGAAGCAAAATTTGCATGAAAGAAAGAATTGAAACTGGCAACATGAATATGCATGAACAAATAGGCAACATGTATGCAAATGAACAAGCAACATTGGCAACAAGAAAGAAAAAAAATAAGCATCAATATGAAGTGGAAGTGGATGTATTGAGTCGTTTTAAGCATCAGTTCCTCTCAACTTGAAGAAAATTTTGTACCTTTTTCATAAAGCAATCTACCTTAAATATGATTATAAACAAGGATTTAGGATTTTCAAGAGACATCTTTCATCTTTAGCTTATTTTAGATCAACTCCTTTCTTACATAAATATGAATAGGCTCTTTCTCTAATAACATGCAAGGAAATCTAACTAAACTCCACTAATGCATAAATCTACCTATATAGCCCGTGATTTATTCTACTATGCCTCTTTATCCTCCTTTGGCTTGCTCTTCTTTTTTTTTTTGATGATGATGATGATGATGATGATTCGGCAACTTTATGGTTACGATCACTTTTTTGGGGTGGAAGAAAGTGTAAACTTCTTGGTAACATGTAGCAAATTTTTTTTTTTTTTGACGAGGAAAAATTAAACCCCGATACAAGGTACAACCATTTTTGATGACGGAGAACAGTCGTTTAAACTCCGATACAAGTGATGTGAGGTGGACTAAAGATGTAGAAACATGCAATAGCAGGAGCTAGGATTTCAACAATTATGCTTTCGATACAGGATACATATGCATGTTTATATATGAAAGTCATGTCACCAGAATAAACCTCCAAATCTACATGCCCTATCTTTCCACAATCCTAGATTATAACCAATTTCTTAGTAGATAAGTTACTACTTAAGATACAATTTTACACAAGTAGAGAAATCATCATTTACCCTTTTTTTTTTTGACTCAAGTAATGTGGATATGCAATGCAATGCAAAGACTGAAAACAAACATGCATGAAACAAGAATGGAAAAAAAGTAGAATGAACTTGAAAAAAAACAAAGCAACATGAGACTCTGAGTAATAATAGGTTTCTTTCTAATTGACAATCGATTCCTTGGATGATTCACTCCTACTGTCATGACTTGAAGTGATTGCATTCCATGGTGGGAAATTTTGAAATTGAGGATTTTGTTGATAAGGTATTGCTTGAACAGGATAATTAGGATTTTGAAAAGGCAATTGATGTATTTGAGGAGCTTGGGGAGCAACGTGTGGTACTTGAGGTGCAAGAGGAGCTTCCATATTATACGGTTGATGATTTTGAAAATTTTGATTTTGAGGATTTTGAAAAGCTATTTGTGAAGCTTGAGGATACATGTTTTGATACATTTGAGGATTTTGCACATGAGGATGAGGATTTTGCAGTGAAGGATTATGCATTGGAGGAACTTGATATGCTTGAGTAGGAGCTACTTGTGGATTTTGATTGGTAGCTATAACATGTTGATTAGGCTCTTGAAAAGACATTGGGCTCATTTGATTTTGGAAAGTTTTGGTGTAATTAGATTGTAAAGCATCTATTGTCTTGGCCAAATTGGATTGTGTAGCAATAAGACTTTCCATTTTCTTAGTGAGAATTTCCACTTGAGATTGTTCAACTACACTTTTATTTGGCTCTACTTTAAAACCTTGAGTAGGCTCCATCATTTGAGAAATAGGAGTAGAGTCAAAAAGCATAGCATGGGATTGTTCTCTAACTTGCTCCTTAGTTTGTGAAGGCTAGCTTGAGGAAGACTAGTTTACTCATAAAGCATGGATTGTCTTTGATGTCTATGGGCTACAGCCTCTACTACTTTACGCACTTTTTGCCAATTGTCAGTAAGACCATAGCGCTTATCCGGCTCTTCTAATCGCCGTCCAACTTCCTGTGACAACCCGTGGGCAAGAGCCCTCCCCCCCCCTTGTATTTCTATCTAGGCCTTTTTGGTGCTTGTGTGGTTTGCCGACCGGCGCCAAATTGTGCGCAACTATAGGGGGGGGGCTCTTGCCCACGGGTTGTCACACTTCCCTACGAGTTTCAGGATGAAGAAGCTTAAGAAAATTGATCACAAGATCAGGTTCCAAAGTTATCTTATCCTCATTAGGAAGTTGTTCATAGCGTCTAATATACTCATTTTGTAAGTGAGTAATAGAGCTACTAGGATTTGGGGAATTGACCCATCGTAAGAATCCATCCCGATTATGTTGGCTATAATCTTCAAGATAGAATTCTTTGAGCATCTCCTTTCTAAAATCACTCCAAGGAAGAGTATCATATTGAGTGACACGGTTTATGATAGAGCTATCAACAATTCGTTCAAAGAATGATATCAAAAAATCTTCGGGAAGACCAAAAATCATAGCTTGCTCTTCAAACAAATCTAAGTAGCTTGTGATGTTGATGCCATTGAATTTTCCCTTCTCTCTCAACATAGAAGAGACTATTCTTTGGCCTTGTTTCTCAACAATAAGGGATTTGAATCCTTCCTCCATCTTATGTGAATAAACAAGTGATGCACGATGCTCTAGATCTCTCACAAATGTGTTTACTTCACGACGAAGATGTGCACGATAATGTGAGAAATCCAGTGCAACACTCAAGACTGATGATGATGATATGATGAGAATGAAAAATATGAAACAAAGGATATGGATCACAACCTCCCAACAAGATCAGAAGCAAATGCCACGAAGCGTTTCACGTCGGGTTCAAATGTGGAGGTGATCACAATCCGGGTGGATCGGGTCCGGTCGTGGCATACACAGGGTGTATGCAACTAATGAATGTTGGATGGTTTAAGGACATGAAAGTGAAATTAATGTTGAGTATGGAGAAGAGAGAGATGTTGAAATGATTATGGGAATGGGAAAGTAGGAGTGCAAGTTAGATTTATGAACATGAATGATAAGAATGAAAGAGAACCATACACACGAATCAAATTTGGAAGGAAGAATGGTCCATTGAAGGAGCTTCTTAAACACTTCCTAATTCTAATTCATATGCATAGTCTTCTTTGGATGATATGTATGCATGACATGAATAGATGGAATCCTTACACATAAACCAGTTTCGAAAGGAAGAATGGTCCAATATTGGAGCTTCTTATACACTTTCAGAAACTAATCAATATGTATGGGTATGTATGGATTATATGCATGCAAGTGAATTATGATGATAGAGTTTACTCACAAGCTCAAAGAAACATCCTCACTGGTTCAACGCAATACTGCGGAGCCTTCTCACGCATAGAAGAAATAGAAGACATGTAAAAATACTTAAGAGACTGAGAGAGGAGACAAGAGACAAGTGGGTGACATGAATTAAAAGGATTTGAATTAAGATACATGTATAAGATCGTCGTGGTACGTCAAGCTAAGTAGTCTAATGATCAAAGGTGGTTCCGACCCTCAAACCATGACAGTTCAACCGAATGTCACACGTAAGAAGGTGAGTTCCACTCTAGTGACCCTATGTATGTCTAGGCTCGTAACGTCTAACTAAAGAAGTCTAAAACTCATTAAAATCAGCTCTAACTCACTCACACGCTCCACCGAGGGTGAGTCAAGATAGAGATGCTAGTTTCAAGAGCCTATCCTAGATTGGAGTTCTAACTTAAATTTGAAACTAGGTACTATACTCATACTAGCTCACCTTGGATCCTCACTCGCTCAACCGAGGGTGATCGTCTCAAGGAAACCGTAAGCTAGCATGAGCCCTATGGATGCCTAACAATGATGCTCTAGGAGTTTGGAGGGGGTTTATATAGTTTTTTGAATGAATTTGGGCCCTTGGATCTAGAGAAATCAACTCTCAACTCTAGGATCACTACTTTCGATTACAACCATTTGATTAATCAAATCAATGGCTTGGAATTGCTCTTTCTATCAAATCTAGTGTAAAGGAGTGAAATTTAGGCGCCTTCATTCTCCACCATTTGATCTGGGGATGATCTGGACCGTCGGATGAGTGCTGACATCAGTTTGGATAAAATAAGCCACTATTTTTGGAGAAAAGCTGCATTATTGATCTTTGATTGTCAAAAAAATCTTCTTTTATGGAAAAACTCGTGGATCCTCCTTGCTTTAAGCATAAGTGCATCTCCACCCTTGAATATGAGCTCATCTTGATCGTACAACATGGCTCAATCAGCTTTCGCTATGTGGTGGCCCTTCAACCCTTCAATTTGCTTAAACTAGAAAACTGCGGTGATCCTGAAAACTGGACTTTGTACTCTTTGACCCTCCAAATAGGCTTTGATGAAGATGAAACTTTGTAGGACTATGTTTCCAAAGATCTCCTTCAGGAATATGCAAAAAAAACTCCCATTTGAATCTCTCTTGTACAAGTTTGACTACATTTGGAAGCTTGCAAGGTGGCATTAAGGTGTCTAGGAAGCTCTGATAGCCTTGAAAATTTATACAAATATGTAGCCACATATGATCTTTATACATGCCAAACCATATGGCTAACATAAATTTCTATACAAGAATTTGTAGGGTCAATCTAGAAAAATTACATTTTTACAAAATGAACATAGCATATCAATGTGCTACAAAATCCATTTTCTGCTGAAATTTGAGCTATAGACTGCCTTTGACAATCTTTACAAGTATATGAATTTTCATCTAATTTGGTGACAATGAAATTTTTGCCCTAATTTCCCAACTTTGACCAGCTTTGACCGCTACCATGGACTTTCTTGATTTCTTTAAAACTTTGTATGTGAACTTCCTTTGACATCCTTGATGCATCCTGGACTTCTCGGGGAATTCCGGCTACCTTCACCAAATATGTTTTTTGTGGGCCTTCACAAGTGAGAGAGGAGAGAAAATCTCGACGACAGCATTGTGCTCCAAGTTCTTCTTCTTCCTTGTGATGTTTGTGTGCTTCCATAGACGTCTAACTCCAACAATTGGTATCAAAGCAGGTCACCACTTCATCTAGGGCATTGTCGACACCTCTCCCATTGTAGTCTCAGAATCACACAAAATTTGCTCATTTTGGCCTCCGAATGCACTATCGTAGTGCTTGTGCAGGCTATTTTATCTTTTTGTGCCAAAGATATATACAGGTTTTGGTTCGCTAGTATAAGCATCTCAAAGTCTGCTATAGGTCTAGCAGAGCTCGTTTGGGTAGTTCTGTTCAATTTTTTTCAGATACAGTCATTTTTTTGCATCAAGGTATTTTAGTCAGTGGTCATGGCTGAAAGCAGTGATGTATTTCGTATGTTGGTTGTTGAGGATAAGTTGGATGGTACCAAATATCCATTGTGGGCTTATATGATGCGTCATGTATTGGTCGCAAAAAGACTATGGAATATTGTGCGAAAGACGTCCTGTTACACCTACGAATACAAGTACTACAAATATAGGTACTGAAGCTGATGCAGATGGAGTCAAAGATGGTGAGATTCTACAAATTCCTGTTCATGTTTCGGTTTTCGCTGCACCTACTATAGAGCAAATTCGTTGGGATGGCAAAGATGCTCAGGCACATGCATTGATAGCCTTGTTTGTCAAACGTGCCATTATCCCTCACATTCGCTCTTGTAGAACAGCTAAGGATGCTTGGGATACACTTACCACATCATACCAGGCTAGGAATTAGGCTTGTGTTTCTTACCTCTAAAAACAATTGGAGAGTAAGCACATGAATGAAGGTGATTTTGTGGACAGTTTTCTGACAAAGATCAAGGATTTGAAGGAACAATTGATATTTGCTAATGAAGTCCTTCCTGACAGTTCACTTGTGTAGACTGTTTTGAATGGTCTTCCCAAATCATATCAGAGTTTTGCTTCTACTCTTCGCTTGATGATGAAAGGCAATCCAAATGCCTTAACATTTGAAGAGTTAGTTTCTATTCTATTGCAAGAAGATCAGTCCAGGCAGCACAGGTCTATTATGCATGCAGATCAAGATTTCCTGGCTAGTCAGAAGGGCAAAGGAAAATGGAGCTCTTCTAAGGTAAGCAGAAATGTGCTAATTCTACACATTCAAAGAAGGAAGATAAAGATGAGAAGAAATGAGAAAAATAGAAATTGTTTTGCAAATACTGTAAAGCAAATGATCATGTCATTAAGAGCTGTCCAAATCTGGTTGCTAAAGAGGCAAAGAAGAAAGAGGCCAGAATGGTTGTTGTAGAGGCTTCTACACCAAAAACATAGTCTGCTTATCTTGCGGAGGATGAAGAATGGGCGTTTACTCCTGTTTGTAGTTTTGATCCATCTTCTCATGAGTAGTGCATGTCTGTAGTAGACTCAAACGTTTCGTACTTTGATAGTGGGGTGAGCAAACATATTACCTCGCAGTGCAACTTTTTCTCTTCACTCGAGCCTTCCCCTATAGGGAATATTATCACATGTGCCAACAACTCCTCTTATCTTTTCATGGGAGTTAGTAAGATCATTCTGACTACTGCTTATGGTAGTTCTTTCACTTTGTCAGATGCTTTATTTGTACCAGGTGTTATCAGTTTCTGCATTATCCAAGATTGGCTTAGTTGTGAAATTTGTTGAATCTGACAGATGTACAATTCATGATCTATCGAATGGTGACATGATTATTGAGTCTGGAATTTTATGTCGTGGGCTGTATAAGCTCATAGACTATGAAAGATATGTGAATGATTCGGCATGTGCGGTTTATGATTTTCAGGCCATGTTAGATGCAAATCTTTGGCATGCATACTTTGGTCATCTAAATTTTGCTAGTTTGCTATGCCTACGGAAATTTGATACGGTGTCCTCTTTGCCCAAACTTGAGGCACTCGAAAAACATGTTTGTGAAGGCTGTATTTTGGGCAAAATGCAACGTTCCTCCTTTCCAAAAGATGGTTCAGTTTGGGCTACACAAAAATTGTAGCTTGTACATAGTGATGCCTGTAGTCCTATGCAGACACCTTCTTTTGGAAACTATCTTTACTTCGTGACTTTCATTGATAATTTTTCAAGGCATGCATGGGTATATTCAACTCAAAGCAAAGTCCGAAGCGTTTATGTGCTTCAAATGGTTTCTGGTTTTGGCTAAAAATCTATCAGCATGTAAAATGGGCACCCTCCATATCGGGGGGAATATATGTCTTCTAACTTTAATGCATTTCTGGCTGAACATGGGATAAAACATCAATGTAAAGTATTGTATACACCTCAATAGAATGGAGTTGTTGAACAGAAGAACTGGTCACTCATGGAGATGGCGAGGTCTTTGCTCAAGAGCTAGGCTTTACCACATAGTTTTTGGCTTGAGGCTGTCATGTGTGGAACATATGTACTTAACAAGTGTCCCACTAAAGCACTGCAGCCTATCACTCCATATGAGGCTTGGCATGGTCGCAAGCCATCTATTGCTCATCTATGTGTTTTTGGTTGTCTGGCATATGCATTAGTGCCTAAACAAAATCGCAAGAAATTGGATGATAAAGCAATAAAATATATTTTTGTTGGGAATAGTTCTGAAAGCAAAGGCTATTGTCTATATCATCCACAAACTAAATGCATTTTGGTTAGCCGTGATGTTGTTTTTGTGGAAGATGCTATTCAACCTTACTTTCATGTACTAAGGAGACATTTGTTAGCTCCAAAGACATGTATGATACTTTACTACCACTTTTTACAGGTGGACAGTCTAGTGCTGGTCCTAATGCAGAAACTTCTCAGCCTTTGCAGGTTTCATGTGATGATGCAGATCATTCTATTTCTGATGTAGATTTACATGACACACTTGTTGATGAGAGAGCTCATATTGAGCAGGTAAAAACTATGCCAAAATGGCTGGTGCAGACTTTGCATGATAGCAAATTAGATGCACCTCTATCATATCGTACTCGTTGAGGCTCTCATAGTGCCTCTTTTGCATGAGATTTCTATGCTATGGTCGTGTCTAGTCTTTGTGATGAGAATGAGCCTGTTTCATTTGATGAAGCACAAAATTCAAAAAATTGGATGGTTGCTATGAAAACTGAATATGATGTTATAATGAAGAATGGTACCTGGTCTTTATGTGACTTGCCTCCTGGCAAGAAGGCCATTGGCACTAAGTGGGTATACAAGCTAAAGCGTAAGTCTAACGGAACAATTGATAAGTATAAGGGCAGGCTTGTTGCAAAGGGTTATGCGCAGGAAAGAGGCATTAATTTTGATGAGACCCTTGCACCTACATGTCGTATGACTACTATTCATAGCATCTGTGCACTTGTAGCTCATCATGGTTGGAATGTACATCAATTGGATATCAAAACAACATTTTTGAATGGTGACTTGCATGAAGAAGTGTATGTTTTTCAACCCCGTGGCTTTGTGCAAAAAGGGCATGAAAAGCAGGTGTGCAAGTTAAAGAAGGCATTATATGGTTTAAAGCAAGCACCACGTGCTTGGTTGAAAAGATACATGCCTATCGAAATGCACATGGTTTTGAGAACAGTCCAACTAAAAGCACCTTATATGTTAAGCGTGCTAATGATGTGCTTTTTATCATTGTGGTGTACATTGATGACATGTTGCTCACGGGTCCTCATGAGAAGCATATTGCTGATTTCAAGGATGATTTGCATGCCTCATTTGAGATGTCTGATTTGGGGCATTTGCATCATTATTTGGGCATTCAATTTATGCACGTTGATGGTGGGATGGCTTTGTGTCAAACGAAATATATTGACACATTATTGCAGCATTTTGGCCTTGAAGATGGTAAACCTATTGCCAATCCTATGGAGACAGGTTTACAATTGAGTCTTCATGATGTTGGAGATGCATTTGATGTTGTTCTCTATAAGCAGACAGTTGGATGCTTGATTTACTTATGCATTACTCGATCAGATATTCATTTTGTTGTCTCACAGATGAGCAGGTTTATGCATTGCCCAGGAGTCAAGCATTGGAAGTGTATCCTTCACCTAGTATTCAACACAAGCTTGGAGCTTGGACCTGAGTAGAGGTGGTGTTTCTTCTAGCACATGGGGCAGCCATGGTGCTAACTTGAAGCATGTTGAGGAGCGCAGCTATGGAGTTCTTCTTAATGATTCTTCTTGGAGAAGATGAAGGGTGTGCTCACACTCTAGCTCATGGAGAGGAGGTTATCTTTTGTTCATGGCAAGAAAACTTGGTCATTAGCAGCTTGATGGTGAGGATCGACCATCTACATGGTGTATTTGAAGATTGTCTTCTACAGGAAGATATTAGGTTGAAGATTGTCTTCTATAAGAAGATGTCGGGCTACTTCAAAGACATTGGATGGTGCCATCTACATGGTGTATTTGAAGATTATCTTCTATAAGAAGATATCAGGTTGAAGATTGTCTTCTACAAGAAGATGTCGGGCTACTTCAAAGACATTGGATGGTGGTTAACCTAAGATTTACATCTTATGTTAAGTATTCAGGTACATATTCTCTTTATGCACACAGGTACTACTTGAATTTTATGGAGGCCATGGCGTTCATATCAGGAGGAGTCCTATTCAGCATAGGTACAAGAGAAACAGTATGTATATGCTTTATGCATATTTTGATGAGGTGTTTGAGAAGGTGTGTTCACATGAGTTTGAGGATTTCTAGCAACAAACTTGTTAGCATTCTATGCTACTTTATAAGTATGTGATCTTTTCACACACGTATCTGACTTAGGGTCTTCCATAGCCTAAGTTCCGATGAGGGTTTGTTGACTATCAATTTCACACTGATCCTTCCTCTTTCAGTCATTCATATTCACTCTTCTATAACCTATAAGGTCACACATCTCATATATATTCAGATTACTGCCCATACATCTGAATATGTTTGTTACATTGTACATTCACTCATTCATCTATTTCTCATCACATAGAGTGGTTGAGAGTTTTGCTCCCACATTGTACATTGAACATTGGTATATATGATACTATCAGTAAGTGATGGCTTACGTAGCACCTTACACATGTCGTCTATTCTTTCTCTATCTTTGTCTCATCATTTGTATGATTAAGTTGTGTTATGTTCATGTTTTGTCAATATGGAAGATTGCTGGAATTAATGTTGTACATGACTGAAACTATGGAACCATGGACCTGTGACATGAGCCTAAGGGCCTACCTCACTTCCAACAGTAGAGCCTTCATGAAAAGGTCTGCAATGTCCTCCTACGTGAGCACATATGCCAAGCTCATCTCTCTAATAGAGAACCTCTCCCTGACATAATGATAAAGCACCTCAATGTGCTTAGAGCCAGCATGGAACACAAAGTTCCTAGCAACTTCCAATGCACTCTGACTGTCAATGAAGATGGTGGTGGTAGAAGACTGACCAACACCCAAATCAGCCATAAGGCATCTAAGCCACACACGCTCAACATTCATTGTGAAAGTTGCCCTATACTCAGCCTCACAACTAGAAGTGGCCACGGTAGGTTGCTTCTTGCTCAACCAAGATATGCATGAGCTACCAAGCATGAAGCAAAAACCACTAGTGGACACATGAGTGTCATAGCAACCAGCCCAGACAGATTCATAAAAAGCATGCAAATTTGGCGGTAGTGATCCCCCTTGGGATAAAACAACCCAAGTAGCCGAGTACCACTCAAGTAGCGAAAGATGCACTTACTAAGCCAAGCTTGTCTTATATAGGATTTGATGATCCTTGAAAAGCTCTTGAATAAAGCACAATAAAGCTAATCGTAATACGATTGCTACGAAAACCTCACGAAAAAACTCAAAAACCGTTCGCTGTTTATTGCGCCATTTGCTTGTGTCCAAAAGCATAATAGTAAAATAAATCTTTGCGCGCTGCCGCCAAGGGGAATCGAACTCAGGTGGGCAATTTGAGAGGCGAATAGCGTAGCCACTGTGCCAACCCGTTTTGCTTGTAGAAGCACTAAAGACAACAATTAGTTATGCTAAAAATTCTGGACAATCTTGACCAATTGGGACATTGTTTCCAACAATCCCCCCTGCAATGTCATATTGGTACAACCTGAACTGAATCTGCAAACTGTCACAAGCTGCAAACTACCTCAAGCTTTAAATAGCTTGTCACAAGCTTCAAGCTTGTACTTCTGACACTTCAGAACTTTTTTTCAAAAAGTCTTCTTCAAAACTGAATTTGACTTTCCTCAAAAAACCTGAACTTACTGAATATGAACCATAATACTTGAGAAAATATGCAAACTAGATATCCAATAGTGTACACATCAAGCAATCACTGCTTGACAACAAATATAGCATGAACTGTCTCTGAACCTGCAATCTCATGTCTTCAAAAACTTGAAAACATACACTGGGATCCATATATTTGCATTTACCTTCTGACAAAGGTTTCTCAATGTACTTCTGCTACATCATGTAAATACACTAAACAAAATCAAGAAATGAATCCTGGAACCTGTGACTGTCAACTCACAACTTAGTGTATTATGAACACTGCTGGTTCATCTCTGACTGTACTCAAGTTATGTCAAATCATCTCAATTGAAATCAATTCAAATATGAGTCAAAGAATCTATGATGTCATCATGTCTTCATCCTTTAAATCCTTCATACCTCTTTCCTTCAGAACTTGGTATAAACATATATGTGCGCACGTTCAAAATATACCTTTCTGAGATATCAAGCTTCTCTTCAATAGAACTCTGGTACCTTCTCCTGAACAGGAACATCCTAACAGGAACTTTCTCCAAACATTCTTCTTCTTCCTTCTTCTTTCAAAGCTGGAACATAAACAGAACCTGACAAAGAAAATATAGGAATACCTGAAATAGGAATACCTGAAAGTATGAATCTGCATTCTTTTACATATGGCTGAAAATAAGTCTTCATGTTTAATCACCCCCCTAGATGATTTAACACTAATATCTAGTATTCTTCAAATATATCAGACTTTATGAATTCTGGAACGTCTTCCTTCATAAATCTGATGTTCAGTGATCAATACCTGTATCTGAAACAAAATCTCTGAACCCTTTTTATTAGCACTGTACACATGCCAATAGCTTTCCATGTCATTCCTCAGCTTTCCAAATTGTAGAATAAGGTTAGCTGAACTGAACATAACAAAACCTTGCTGAAAGCTTCATAGGATTCATAACCTTCTGTAACATAACAACTATTTCTATCTCTCTGCAACACAAATTTGATAGAATCTGAATCTTTGACTCACTTCTTCCAATACTAAGAACTTCACACAAACAAAGGATAGACAACTGACTCATAACTACTCAAGATCTTCATGATCATTCAAGATCTATGAACTCTCCTGTGTAGAATCTGCTCTCATCAAACCTTCATGACTGAATGTTTGATTTGCTACCTGAATGTCTTCAAGTGTCCATGCTTCTCAAAAAGTTGTAAAACTTTTTTTCAAACAAATCCTTTCCAAGAATCTATGTCTCCTACTTGAAACATAAGTGGACAAACTTCTCACCTTGAGAACTCCAAAAGCTGCAAGTTGATACTTCATAACTTTCATATTTTACCCGGGTGAAATGTGATAGTACGTGCTTGATTTTCTTTTGGCTAACTCCACTTTCCAATCAAGTGATAGGATATGATGGAACACCTTTTTGAATAACAACATGTATCCAAAAGTCAAGACAATCACTGAAAGTAGATTCTTCAACTGACTGGTACATCAACAAGATTCTGAATTTTCTGAAGTTTCTGAAAATACTGAATATGAGGTAACCTTTTCCAAACATAAAACCTCAACCCAAGTCTTCAACATCTGCTGCAAAAACCTCTTGAGTTAGATAAAGAAGAAATATACTTTTCTACAACTTGTCATATACCAAGTAGCTCTATATTGACACTCCAAGAATTCTTTGAGTATACATATAAGCTACCCGCTTAAAAAGCTTCAACATAACTCATACAAATATGAGTGCTTTTGTTTCTCTCGATGCAATTCTTTGTCAAATCTACTAAATCATGACCAAGTGTAATGCAAAACAAGAATCTGCTTCTTCTTTAAACAAGATGTTCTCGTAGACTTGTCTTTAGATGTAGAGGATAAAATAGGAAAAGTATATGGAAAATATATGAGAAAAGGAAGCCTTACTTTTCTTTTCGAAATGATGGACTTTCTTTTTCTGCATCTTTCTTCCACCTGATGATGTCAACATTTTCAAACTTCTCTTCCATACCTTTTGTTCTCTTCATCTTGAAGTAGCAAACACTCTTGACTTCTTCAACTGAAATTTTCTCTTCCTCTAATGCTAAGAGTAAGAGATAAAACAAACATGGTATATAAATGGAAGTTGAATATAGAAACATGTTTTATCGTCTCCTCATATCTTTGAATCAAAATTCTGCTTCAAATGTCTGAAATGACTAAATTCACCAATCGTTATTTGAATGATGAATTACCCTTCTAGAGTTACCTTCTCTAGATACATTTGTACCTTGATATCCCACCAACTTACAACAGAAAATTGGCTGAAAAACTCATCCCATCTTCACATTTGTCTTCTTAGATGAACTTTATTGCCATGAAAGAGATCTCTCAAAACTCTCTAGAAAAACCTCTAGATACCTGTTTTGATGTAGCCTTTAACTTTCAAATGATGAAAGCGTATAAAAGCATTCCTTGAATTTCTTCAAATCTCTTCATAACTGCTCTTCTAAGATATGACGTGCAAATGATAATCTGATAGTAGAAAGTGATACCTGTGATTTGATGTTGATCTGCTTCCTTCATTTTCTCTAAACCATTGTTCTTCCTTGAATTTGAAGTAGCCTTCTCTTCATCAAGTTTGGGTCTTCAACCAATACTTTAGTAAAGTATTTGCATACTCTTCCAAAAATATTTGGCTGCTAACAGATCATCAACTTCATACTCCACACTGATGAATACACATGTAATCGAATTGTCTAATTCTCAAATCTCTACTCATCTAGATTAAGTGTGTATGTCAAATGTCAAATGTTAGAAGATGCTTTCAAATCATATGTTGTAAATCTGGAAGTCTGGGAACCTGGGATTATGAATGAGCCTTAATGCATTGATGCCAAAGATCTAAAGTTCTGAAACCAAAACCTTAGTGCTCTGATACCAAATGTTGGAAGTGAGGTAGGCCCTTAGGCTCATGTCACAGGTCCATGGTTCCATAGTTCCAGTCATGTACAACATTAATTCCAGCAATCTTCCATATTGACAAAACATGAACATAACACAACTTAATCATACAAATGATGAGACAAAGATAGAGAAAGAATAGAGGACATGTGTAAGGTGCTACGTAAGCCATCACTTACTGATAGTATCATATATACCAATGTTCAATGTACAATGTGGGAGCAAAACTCTCAACCACTCTATGTGATGAGAAATAGATGAATGAGTGAATGTACAATGTAACAAACATATTCAGATGTATGGGCAGTAATCTGAATATATATGGGATGTGTGACCTTATAGGTTATAGAAGAGTGAATATGGACTGAAAGAGGAAGGATCAGTGTGAAATTGATAGTCAACAATCCCTCATCCGAACTTAGGCTATGGAAGACCCTAAGTCAGATACGTGTGTGAAAAGATCACATACTTATAAAGTAGCATAGAATGCTAACAAGTTTGTTGCTAGAAATCCTCAAACTCATGTGAACACACCTTCTCAAACACCTCATCAAAATATGCATAAAGCATATACATACTGTTTCTCTTGTACCTATGCTGAATAGGACTCCTCCTGATATGAACGCCATGGCCTCCATAAAATTCAAGTAGTACCTGTGTGCATAAAGAGAATATGTACCTGAATACTTAACATAAGATGTAAATCTTATGTTAACCACCATCCAATGTCTTCAAAGAAGCCCCACATCTTCTTGTAGAAGACAATCTTCAACCTGATATCTTCTTGTAGAAGATAATCTTCAAATACACCATGTAGATGGCACCATCCAATGTCTTTGAAGTAGCCCGACATCTTCTTATAGAAGACAATCTTCAACCTAATATCTTCCTGTAGAAGACAATCTTCAAATACACCATGTAGATGGTCGATCCTCACCATCAAGCTGCTAATGACCAAGTCTTCTTGCCATGAACAAGAGATAACCTCCTCTCCATGAGCTAGAGTGTGAGCACACCCTTCATCTTCTCCAAGAAGAATCATTAAGAAGAACTCCATAGCTGCGCTCCTCAACATGCTTCAAGTTAGCACCATGGCTGCCCCATGTGCTAGAAGAAACACCACCTCTACTGAGGTCCAAGCTCCAAGCTTGTGTTGAATACTAGGTGAAGGATACAAGACAATAAGCCAAGCTTGTCTTATATAGGATTTGATGATCCTTGAAAAGCTCTTGAATAAAGCACAATAAAGCTAATCATAATACGATCGCTACGAAAACCTCACGAAAAACTCAAAAACTGTTCGCTGTTTATTGCCCCCTTTGCTTGTGTCCAAAAGCATGATAGTAAAATAAATCTTTGTGCACTGCCGCCAAGGGGAATCGAACTCAGGTGGGCAATTTGAGAGGCGAACAGCGTAGCCACTGTGCCAACCCGTTTTGCTTGTAGAAGCACTAAAGACAACAATTAGTTATGCTATAAATTCTGGACAATCTTGACCAATTGAGACATTGTTTCCAACAATCCCCCCTGCAATGTCATATTGGTACAACCTGAACTGAATCTGCAAACTGTCACAAGCTGCAAACTGTCACAAGCTGCAAACTACCTCAAGCTTTAAATAGCCTGTCACAAGCTTCAAGCTTGTACTTCTGACACTTCAGAACTTTTTTTCAAAAAGTCTTCTTTAAAATTGAATTTGACTTTCCTCAAAAAACCTGAACTTGCTGAATATGAACCATAATACTTGAGAAAATATGCAAACTAGATATCCAATAGTGTACACATCAAGCAATCACTGCTTGACAACAAATATAGCATGAACTGTCTCTGAACCTGCTTTCTCCTGTCTTCAAAAACTTGAAAACATACACTAGGATCCATATATTTGCATTTACCTTCTGACAAAGGTTTCTCAATGTACTTCTGCTGCATCATGTAAATACACTAAACAAAATCAGGAACTGAATCGTGGAACCTGTGACTGTCAACTCACAACTTAGTGTATTATGAACACTGCTGGTTCATCTCTGACTGTACTCAAGTTATGTCAAATCATCTCAATTGAAATCAATTGAAATACGAGTCAAAGAATCTATGATGTCATCATGTCTTCATCCTTTAAATCCTTCATACCTCTTTCCTTCAGAACTTGGTATAAACATATATGTGCGCAGTTTTGAAATATACCTTTCTGAAATATCAAGCTTCTCTTCAATAGAACTCTGGAACCTTCTCCTAAATAGGAACATCCTAACAGGAACTTTCTCCAAACATTCTTCTTCTTCCTTCTTCTTTCAAAGCTGGAACATAAAGAGAACATGACAAAGAAAATATAGGAATACCTGAAATAGGAATACCTGAAAGTATGAATCTGCATTCTTTTACATATGGCTGAAAATAAGTCTTCATGTTTAATCACCCCCCTAGATGATTTAACACTACTATCCAGTATTCTTCAAATATATCAGACTTTATGAATTCTGGAACGTCTTCCTTCATAAATCTGATGCCAGTGATCAATAAACTGTATCTGAAACAAAATCTCTGAACCCTTTTTATTAGCACTGTACACATGCCAATAGCATTCCATGTCATTTCTGAGCTTTCCAAATTGTAGAATAAGGTTAGCTGAACCGAACATAACAAAACCTTGCTGAAAGCTTCATAGGATTCATAACCTTCTATAACATAACCAGTATTTCTATCTCTCTGCAACACAAATTTGATAGAATCTGAATCTTTGACTCACTTCTTCCAATGCTAAGAACTTCACACAAACAAAGGATAGACAACTGACTCATAAATACTCAAGATCTTCATGATCATTCAAGATCTATGAACTCTCCTGTGTAGAATCTGCTCTCATCAAACCTTCATGACTGAATGTTTGATTTGCTACCTGAATGTCTTCAAGTGTCCATGCTTCTCAAAAAGTTGTAAAACTTTTTTTCAAACAAATCCTTTCCAAGAATCTATGTCTCCTACTTGAAACATAAGTGGACAAACTTCTCACCTTGAGAACTCCAAAAGCTGCAAGTTGATACTTCATAACTTTCATATTTTACCCTGGTGAAATGTGATAGTACCTGCTTGATTTTCTTTTGGCTAACTCCACTTTTCAATCAAGTGATAGGATATGATGGAACACCTTTTTGAATACAAACATGTATCCAAAAGTCAAGACAATCACTGAAAGTAGATTCTTCAACTGACTGGTACATCAACAAGATTCTGAATTTTCTGAAGTTTCTAAAAATACTGAATATGAGGTAACCTTTTCCAAACATAAAACCTCAACCCAAGTCTTCAACATCTGCTACAAAAAACTCTTTTACCTCAAGAGTTAGATAAAGAAGAAATATACTTTTCTACAACTTGTCATATACCAAGTAGCTCTATATTGACACTCCAAGAATTCTTTGAGGGTACATATAAGCTGCCCGCTTAAAAAGCTTCAACATAACTCATACACATATGAGTGCTTTTGTTTCTCTCGATGCAATTCTTTGTCAAATCTACCAAATCATGACCAAGTGTAATGCAAAACAAGAATCTGCTTCTTCTTTAAACAAGATGTTCTCGTAGACTTGTCTTTAGATGTAGAGGATAAAATAGGAAAAGTATATGGAAAATATATGAGAAAAGGAAGCCTTACTTTTCTTTTGGAAATGATGGACTTTCTTTTTCTCCATCTTTCTTCCACCTGATGATGTCAACATTTTCAAACTTCTCTTCCATACCTTTTGTTCTCTTCATCTTGAAGTAGCAAACACTCTTGACTTCTTCAACTAAAATTTTCTCTTCCTCTAAGGCTAAGAGTAAGAGATAAAACAAACATGGTATATAAATGGAAGTTGAATATAAAAACATGTTTTATCATCTCCTCATATCTCTGAATCAAAATTCTGCTTCAAATGTCTGAAATGACTAAATTCACCAATCGTTGTCTGAATGATGAATTACCCTTCTAGAGTTACCTTCTCTAGATACATTTGTACCTTGATATCCCACCAACTTACAACAGAAAATTGGCTGAAAAACTCATCCCATCTTCACATTTGTCTTCTTAGATGAACTTTATTGCCATGAAAGAGATCTCTCAAAACTCTCTAGAAAAACCTCTAGATACCTGTTTTGATGTAGCCTTTAACTTTCAAATGATGAAAGCGTATAAAAGCATTCCTTGAATTTCTTCAAATCTCTTCATAACTGCTCTTCTAAGATATGACGTGCAAATGATAATCTGATAGTAGAAAGTGATACCTGTGATTTGATGTTGATCTGCTTCCTTCATTTTCTCTAAACCATTGTTCTTCCTTGAATTTGAAGTAGCCTTCTCTTCATCAAGTTTGGGTCTTCAAACAATACTTTTGTAAAGTATTTGCATACTCTTCCAAAAATATTTGGCTGCTAACAGATCATCAACTTCCACACTGATGAATACACATGTAACTGAATTGTCTAATTCTCAAATCTCTACTCATCTAGATTAAGTGTGTATGTCAAATGTCAAATGTTAGAAGATGCTTTCAAATCATATGTTGTAAATCTGGAAGTCTGGGAACGTGGGATTATGAATGAGCCTTAATGCATTGATGCCAAAGATCTAAAGTTCTGAAACCAAAACCTTAGTGCTCTGATACCAAATGTTGGAAGTGAGGTAGGCCCTTAGGCTCATGTCACAGGTCCATGGTTCCATAGTTCCAGTCATGTACAACATTAATTCCAGCAATCTTCCATATTGACAAAACATGAACATAACACAACTTAATCATACAAATGATGAGACAAAGATAGAGAAAGAATAGACGACATGTGTAAGGTGCTACGTAAGCCATCACTTACTGATAGTATCATATATACCAATGTTCAATGTACAATGTGGGAGCAAAACTCTCAACCACTCTATGTGATGAGAAATAGATGAATGAGTGAATGTACAATGTAACAAACATATTCACATGTATGGGCAGTAATCTGAATATATATGAGATGTGTGACCTTATAGGTTATAGAAGAGTGAATATGAGTGACTGAAAGAGGAAGGATCAGTGTGAAATTGATAGTCAACAAACCCTCATCTGAACTTAGGCTATGGAAGACCCTAAGTTAGATACGTGTGTGAAAAGATCACATACTTATAAAGTAGCATAGAATGCTAACAAGTTTGTTGCTAGAAATCCTCAAACTCATGTGAACACACCTTCTCAAACACCTCATCAAAATATGCATAAAGCATATACATAGTGTTTCTCTTGTACCTATGCTGAATAGGACTCCTCCTAATATGAATGCCATGGCCTCCATAAAATTCAAGTAGTACCTGTGTGCATAAAGAGAATATGTACCTGAATACTTAACATAAGATGTAAATCTTATGTTAACCACCATCCAATGTCTTTAAAGTAGCCCGACATCTTCTTGTAGAAGACAATCTTCAACCTGATATCTTCTTGTAGAAGATAATCTTCAAATACACCATGTAGATGGCACCATCCAATGTCTTTGAAGTAGCCCAAGATCTTCTTATAGAAGACAATCTTCAACCTAATATCTTCCTGTAGAAGACAATCTTCAAATACACCATGTAGATGGTCGATCCTCACCATCAAGCTGCTAATGACCAAGTCTTCTTGCCATGAACAAGAGATAACCTCCTCTCCATGAGCTAGAGTGTGAGCACACCCTTCATCTTCTCCAAGAAGAATCATTAAGAAGAACTCCTTAGCTGCGCTCCTCAACATGCTTCAAGTTAGCACCATGGCTGCCCCATGTGCTAGAAGAAACACCACCTCTACTGAGGTCCAAGCTCCAAGCTTGTGTTGAATACTAGGTGAAAGATACAAGACAATAAGCCAAGCTTGTCTTATATAGGATTTGATGATCCTTGAAAAGCTCTTGAATAAAGCACAATAAAGCTAATCGTAATACGATCGCTACGAAAACCTCACGAAAAACTCAAAAACCATTCGCTGTTTATTGCGCCGTTTGCTTGTGTCCAAAAGCATGATAGTAAAATAAATCTTTGCGCGCTGCCACCAAGGGGATTCGAACTCAAGTAGGCAATTTGAGAGGCGAACAGCAGCCACTGTGCCAACCCGTTTTGCTTGTAGAAGCACTAAAGACAACAATTAGTTATGCTATAAATTCTGGACAATCTTGACCAATTGGGACATTGTTTCCAACAATCCCCCCTCCAATGTCATATTGGTACAACCTGAACTGAATCTGCAAACTGTCACAAGCTGCAAACTACCTCAAGCTTTAAATAGCCTGTCACAAGCTTCAAGCTTTTACTTCTGACACTTCAGAACTTTTTTTCAAAAAGTCTTCTTCAAAACTGAATTTGACTTTCCTCAAAAAACCTGAACTTGCTGAATATGAACCATAATACTTGAGAAAATATGCAAACTAGATATCCAATAGTGTACACATCAAGCAATCACTGCTTGACAACAAATATAGCATGAACTGTCTCTGAACCTGCTATCTCCTGTCTTCAAAAACTTGAAAACATACATTGGGATCCATATATTTGCATTTACCTTCTGACAAAGGTTTCTCAATGTACTTCTGCTGCATCATGTAAATACACTAAACAAAATCAGGAATTGAATCCAGGAACCTGTGATTGTCAACTCACAACTTAGTGTATTATGAACACTGCTGGTTCATCTCTGACTGTACTCAAGTTATGTCAAATCATCTCAATTGAAATCAATTGAAATATGAGTAAAAGAATCTATGATGTCATCATGTCTTCATCCTTTAAATCCTTCATACCTCTTTCCTTCAGAACTTGGTATAAACATATATGTGCGCACTTTTGAAATATACCTTTCTGAAATATCAAGCTTCTCTTCAATAGAACTCTGGAACCTTCTCCTGAACAGGAACATCCTAACATGAACTTTCTCCAAACATTCTTCTTCTTCCTTCTTCTTTCAAAGCTCGAACATAAAGAGAACCTGACAAAGAAAATATAGGAATACCTGAAAGTATGAATCTGCATTCTTTTACATATGGCTGAAAATAAGTCTTCATGTTTAATCACCCCCCTAGATGATTTAACACTAATATCTAGTATTCTTCAAATATATCAGACTTTATGAATTCTGGAACGTCTTCCTTCATAAATCTGATGTTCAGTGATCAATACCTGTATCTGAAACAAAATCTCTGAACCCTTTTTATTAGCACTGTACACATGCCAATAGCTTTCCATGTCATTCCTCAGCTTTCCAAATTGTAGAATAAGGTTAGCTGAACCGAACATAACAAAACCTTGCTGAAAGCTTCATAGGATTCATAACCTTCTGTAACATAACAAGTATTTCTATCTCTCTGCAACACAAATTTGATAGAATCTGAATCTTTGACTGACTTCTTCCAATGCTAAGAACTTCACACAAACAAAGGATAGACAACTGACTCATAAATACTCAAGATCTTCATGATCATTCAAGATCTATGAACTCTCCTGTGTAGAATCTACTCTCATCAAACCTTCATGACTGAATGTTTGATTTGCTACCTGAATGTCTTCAAGTGTCCATGCTTCTCAAAAAGTTTTAAAACTTTTTTTCAAACAAATCCTTTCCAAGAATCTATGTCTCCTACTTGAAACATAAGTTGACAAACTTCTCACCTTGAGAACTCCAAAAGCTGCAAGTTGATACTTCATAACTTTCATATTTTACCTGGGTGAAATGTGATAGTACCTGCTTGATTTTCTTTTGGCTAACTCCACTTTTCAATCAAGTGATAGGATATGATGGAACACCTTTTTGAATACAAACATGTATCCAAAAGTCAAGACAATCACTGAAAGTAGATTCTTCAACTGACTGGTACATCAACAAGATTCTGAATTTTCTGAAGTTTCTGAAAATACTGAATATGAGGTAACATTTTCCAAACATAAAACCTCAACCCAAGTCTTCAATATCTGCTACAAAAAACTCTTTTACCTCAAGAGTTAGATAAAGAAGAAATATACTTTTCTACAACTTGTCATATACCAAGTAGCTCTATATTGACACTCCAAGAATTCTTTGAGTATACATATAAGCTACCCGCTTAAAAAGCTTCAACATAACTCATACACATATGAGTGCTTTTGCTTCTCTCGATGCAATTCTTTGTCAAATCTACTAAATCATGACCAAGTGTAATGCAAAACAAGAATCTGCTTCTTCTTTAAACAAGATGTCCTCGTAGACTTGTCTTTAGATAAAGAGGATAAAATAGGAAAAGTATATGGAAAATATATGAGAAAAGGAAGCCTTACTTTTCTTTTGGAAATGATGGACTTTCTTTTTCTGCATCTTTCTTCCACCTGATGATGTCAACATTTTCAAACTTCTCTTCCATATCTTTTGTTCTCTTCATCTTGAAGTAGCAAGCACTCTTGACTTCTTGAACTGAAATTTTCTCTTCCTCTAATGCTAAGAGTAAGATATAAAACAAACATGGTATATAAATGGAAGTTGAATATAGAAACATGTTTTATCATCTCCTCATATCTCTGAATCAAAATTCTGCTTCAAATGTCTGAAATGACTAAATTCACCAATCGTTGTCTGAATGATGAATTACCCTTCTAGAGTTACCTTCTCTAGATACATTTGTACCTTGATATTCCACCAACTTACAACGGAAAATTGGCTGAAAACTCATCCCATCTTCACATTTGTCTTCTTAGATGAACTTTATTGCCATGAAAGAGATCTCTCAAAACTCTCTAGAAAAACCTCTAGATACTTGTGTTGATGTAGCCTTTAACTTTCAAATGATGAAAGCGTATAAAAGCATTCCTTGAATATCTTCAAATCTCTTCATAACTGCTCTTCTAAGATATGATGTGCAAATGATAATCTGATAGTAGAAAGTGATACCTGTGATTTGATGTTGATCTGCTTCCTTCATTTTCTCTAAACCATTGTTCTTCCTTGAATTTGAAGTAGCCTTCTCTTCATCAAGTTTGGGTCTTCAAACAATACTTTTGTAAAGTATTTGCATACTCTTCCAAAAATATTTTGCTGCTAACAGATCATCAACTTCCACACTAATGAATACACATGTAACTGAATTGTCTAATTCTCACATCTCTACTCATCTAGATTAAGTGTGTATGTCAAATGTCAAATGTTAGAAGATGCTTTCAAATCATATGTTGTAAATCTGGAAGTCTGGGAACCTGGGATTATGAATGAGCCTTAATGCATTGATGCCAAAGATCTAAAGTTCTGAAACCAAAACCTTAGTGCTCTGATACCAAATGTTGGAAGTGAGGTAGGCCCTTAGGCTCATGTCACAGGTCCATGGTTCCATAGTTCCAATCATGTACAACATTAATTCCAACAATCTTCCATATTGACAAAACATGAACATAACACAACTTAATCATACAAATGATGAGACAAAGATAGAGAAAGAATAGACGACATGTGTAAGGTGCTACGTAAGCCATCACTTACTGATAGTATCATATATACCAATATTCAATGTACAATGTGGGAGCAAAACTCTCAACCACTCTATGTGATGAGAAATAGATGAATGAGTGAATGTACAATGTAACAAACATATTCAGATGTATGGGCAGTAATCTGAATATATATGAGATGTGTGACCTTATAGGTTATAAAAGAGTGAATATGAGTGACTGAAAGAGGAAGGATCAATGTGAAATTGATAGTCAACAAACCCTCATCTGAACTTAGGCTATGGAAGACCCTAAGTCAGATACGTGTGTGAAAAGATCACATACTTATAAAGTAGCATAGAATGCTAACAAGTTTGTTGCTAGAAATCCTCAAACTCATGTGAACACACCTTCTCAAACACCTCATCAAAATATGCATAAAGCATATACATACTGTTTCTCTTGTACCTATGCTGAATAGGACTCCTCCTGATATGAACGCCATGGCCTCCATAAAATTCAAGTAGTACATGTGTGCATAAAGAGAATATGTACCTGAATACTTAACATAAGATGTAAATCTTAGGTTAACCACCATCCAATGTCTTTAAAGTAGCTCGACATCTTCTTGTAGAAGACAATCTTCAACCTGATATCTTCTTGTAGAAGATAATCTCAAATACACCATGTAGATGGCACCATCCAATGTCTTTGAAGTAGCCCGACATCTTCTTATAGAAGACAATCTTCAACCTAATATCTTTCTGTAGAAGACAATCTTCAAATACACCATGTAGATGGTCGATCCTCACCATCAAGCTGCTAATGACCAAGTCTTCTTGCCATGAACAAGAGATAACCTCCTCTCCATGAGCTAGAGTGTGAGCACACCCTTCATCTTCTCCAAGAAGAATCATTAAGAAGAACTCCTTAGCTGCGCTCCTCAACATGCTTCAAGTTAGCACCATGGCTGCCCCATGTGCTAGAAGAAACACCACCTCTACTGAGGTCCAAGCTCCAAGCTTGTGTTGAATACTAGGTGAAGGATACAAGGCAATAAGCCAAGCTTGTCTTATATAGGATTTGATGATCCTTGAAAAGCTCTTGAATAAAGCACAATAAAGCTAATCGTAATATGATCGCTACGAAAACCTCACGAAAAACTCAAAACCCGTTCGCTGTTTATTGCGCCGTTTGCTTGTGTCCAAAAGCAGGATAGTAAAATAAATCTTTTTAGCGCTGCCGCCAAGGGGAATCGAACTCAGGTAGGCAATTTGAGAGGCGAACAGCGTAGCCACTGTGCCAACCCGTTTTGCTTGTAGAAGCACTAAAGACAACAATTAGTTATGCTATAAATTCTGGACAATCTTGACCAATTGGGACATTGTTTCCAACAATCCCCCCTGCAATGTCATATTGGTACAACCTGAACTGAATCTGCAAACTATCACAAGCTGTAAACTGTCACAAGCTGCAAACTACCTCAAGTTTTAAATAGCCTGTCACAAGCTTCAAGCTTGTACTTCTGACACTTCAGAACTTTTTTTCAAAAAGTCTTCTTCAAAACTGAATTTGACTTTCCTCAAAAAACCTGAACTTGCTGAATATGAACCATAATACTTGAGAAAATATGCAAACTAGATATCCAATAGTGTACACATCAAGCAATCACTGCTTGACCACAAATATAGCATGAATTGTCTCTGAACCTACTATCTCCTGTCTTCAAAAACTTGAAAACATACACTCGGATCCATATATTTGCATTTACCTTCTGACAAAGGTTTCTCAATGTACTTCTGCTGCATCATGTAAATACACTAAACAAAATCAGGAACTGAATCCTGGAAACTGTGACTGTCAACTCACAACTTAGTGTATTATGAACACTGCTGGTTCATCTCTGACTGTACTCAAGTTATGTCAAATCATATCAATTGAAATCAATTGAAATATGAGTAAAAGAATCTATGATGTCATCATGTCTTCATCCTTTAAATCCTTCATACCTCTTTCCTTCAGAACTTGGTATAAACATATATGTGCACACTTTTGAAATATACCTTTCTGAAATATCAAGCTTCTCTTCAATAGAACTCTGGATCCTTCTCCTAAACAGGAACATCCTAACAGGAACTTTCTCCGAACATTCTTCTTCTTCCTTCTTCTTTCAAAGCTGCAACATAAAGAGAACCTGACAAAGAAAATATAGGAATACCTGAATAAGGAATACCTGAAAGTATGAATCTACATTCTTTTACATATGGCTAAAAATAAGTCTTCATGTTTAATCACCCCCCTAGATGATTTAACACTAATATCCAGTATTCTTCAAATATATCAGACTTTATGAATTCTGGAACGTCTTCCTTCATAAATCTGATGTTCACTGATCAATACCTGTATCTGAAACAAAATCTCTGAACCCTTTTTATTAGCACTGTACACATGCCAATAGCTTTCCATGTCATTCCTCAGCTTTCCAAATTGTAGAATAAGGTTAGCTGAACCGAACATAACAAAACCTTGCTGAAAGCTTCATGGGATTCATAACGTTCTGTAACATAACAAGTATTTCTATCTCTGCAACACAAATTTGATAGAATCTGAATCTTTGACTGACTTCTTCCAATGCTAAGAACTTCACACAAACAAAGGATAGACAACTGACTCATACATACTCAAGATCTTCATGATCATTCAAGATCTATGAACTCTCCTGTGTAGAATCTGCTCTCATCAAACCTTCATGACTGAATGTTTGATTTGCTACCAAAATGTCTTCAAGTGTCCATGCTTCTCAAAAAGTTTTAAAACTTTTTTTCAAACAAATCCTTTCCAAGAATCTATGTCTCCTACTTGAAACATAAGTGGACAAACTTCTCACCTTGAGAACTCCAAAAGCTGCAAGTTGATACTTCATAACTTTCATATTTTGCCCGGGTGAAATGTGATAGTACCTGCTTGATTTTCTTTTGGCTAACTCCACTTTTCAATCAAGTGATAGGATATGATGGAACACCTTTTTGAATACAAACATGTATCCAAAAGTCAAGACAATCACTGAAAGTAGATTCTTCAACTGACTGGTACATCAACAAGATTCTGAATTTTCTGAAGTTTCTAAAAATACTGAATATGAGGTAACCTTTTCCAAACATAAAACCTCAACCCAAGTCTTCAACATCTGCTACAAAAAACTCGTTTACCTCAAGAGTTAGATAAAGAAGAAATATACTTTTCTACAACTTGTCATATACCAAGTAGCTCTATATTGACACTCCAAGAATTCTTTGAGGGAACATATAAGCTGCCCGCTTAAAAAGCTTCAACATAACTCATACACATATGAGTGCTTTTGTTTCTCTCGATGCAATTCTTTGTCAAATCTACTAAATCATGACCAAGTGTAATGCAAAACAAGAATCTGCTTCTTCTTTAAACAAGATGTTCTCGTAGACTTGTCTTTAGATGTAGAGGATAAAATAGGAAAAGTATATGGAAAATATATGAGAAAAGGAAGCCTTACTTTTCTTTTGGAAATGATGGACTTTCTTTTTTTGCATCTTTCTTCCACCTGATGATGTCAACATTTTCAAACTTCTCTTCCATACCTTTTGTTCTCTTCATCTTGAAGTAGCAAACACTCTTGACTTCTTGAACTAAAATTTTCTCTTCCTCTAATGCTAAGAGTAAGAGATAAAACAAACATGGTATATAAATGGAAGTTGAATATAGAAACATGTTGTATCATCTCCTCATATCTCTGAATCAAAATTCTGCTTCAAATGTCTGAAATGACTAAATTCACCAATCGTTGTCTGAATGATGAATTACCCTTCTAGAGTTACCTTCTCTAGATACATTTGTACCTTGATATCCCACCAACTTACAACAGAAAATTGGCTGAAAAACTCATCCCATCTTCACATTTGTCTTCTTAGATGAACTTTATTGCCATGAAAGAGATCTCTCAAAACTCTCTAGAAAAACCTCTAGATACCTGTTTTGATGTAGCCTTTAACTTTCAAATGATGAAAGCATATAAAAGCATTCCTTGAATTTCTTCAAATCTCTTCATAACTGCTCTTCTAAGATATGACGTGCAAATGATAATCTGATAGTAGAAAGTGATACCTGTGATTTGATGTTGATCTGCTTCCTTCATTTTCTCTAAACCATTGTTCTTCCTTGAATTTGAAGTAGCCTTCTCTTCATCAAGTTTGGGTCTTCAAACAATAATTTTGTAAAGTATTTGCATACTCTTCCAAAAATATTTGGCTGCTAACAGATCATCAACTTCATACTCCACACTGATGAATACACATGTAACTGAATTGTCTAATTCTCAAATCTCTACTCATCTAGATTAAGTGTGTATGTCAAATGTCAAATGTTAGAAGATGCTTTCGAATCATATGTTGTAAATCTGGAAGTCTGGGAACCTGGGATTATGAATGAGCCTTAATGCATTGATGCCAAAGATCTAAAGTTCTGAAACCAAAACCTTAGTGCTCTGATACCAAATGTTGGAAGTGAGGTAGGCCCTTAGGCTCATGTCACAGGTCCATGGTTCCATAGTTCCAGTCATGTACAACATTAATTCCAGCAATCTTCCATATTGACAAAACATGAACATAACACAACTTAATCATACAAATGATGAGACAAAGATAGAGAAAGAATAGACGACATGTGTAAGGTGCTACGTAAGCCATCACTTACTGATAGTATCATATATACCAATGTTCAATGTACAATGTGGGAGCAAAACTCTCAACCACTCTATGTGATGAGAAATAGATGAATGAGTGAATGTACAATGTAACAAACATATTCAGATGTATGGACAGTAATCTGAATATATATGAGATGTGTGACCTTATAGGTTATAGAAGAGTGAATATGAGTGACTGAAAGAGGAAGGATCAATGTGAAATTGATAGTCAACAAACCCTCATATGAACTTAGGCTATGGAAGACCCTAAGTCAGATACGTGTGTGAAAAGATCACATACTTATAAAGTAGCATAGAATGCTAACAAGTTTGTTGCTAGAAATCCTCAAACTCATGTGAACACACCTTCTCAAACACCTCATCAAAATATGCATAAAGCATATACATACTGTTTCTCTTGTACCTATGCTGAATAGGACTCCTCCTTATATGAACGCCATGGCCTCCATAAAATTCAAGTAGTACCTATGTGCATAAAGAGAATATGTACCTGAATACTTAACATAAGATGTAAATCTTAGGTTAACCACCATCCAATGTCTTTGAAATAGCCCGACATCTTCTTGTAGAAGACAATCTTCAACCTGATATCTTCTTGTAGAAGATAATCTTCAAATACACCATGTAGATGGCACCATCCAATGTCTTTGAAGTAGCCCGACATCTTCTTATAGAAGACAATCTTCAACCTAATATCTTCCTGTAGAAGACAATCTTCAAATACACCATGTAGATGGTCGATCCTCACCATCAAGCTGCTAATGACCAAGTCTTCTTGCCATGAACAAGAGATAACCTCCTCTCCATGAGCTAGAGTGTGAGCACACCCTTCATCTTCTCCAAGAAGAATCATTAAGAAGAACTCCATAGCTACGCTCCTCAACATGCTTCAAGTTAGCACCATGGCTACCCCATGTGCTAGAAGAAACACCACCTCTTCTGAGGTCCAAGCTCCAAGCTTGTGTTGAATACTAGGTGAAGGATACAAGACAATAAGCGAAGCTTGTCTTATATAGGATTTGATGATCCTTGAAAAGCTCTTGAATAAAGCACAATAAAGCTAATCGTAATACGATCGTTACGAAAACCTCACGAAAAACTCAAAAACCGTTCGCTGTTTATTGCGTCGTTTGCTTGTCTCCAAAAGCATGATAGTAAAATAAATCTTTGCGCGCTGCCGCCAAGGGGAATCGAACTCAGGTAGGCAATTTGAGAGGCGAACAGCGTAGCCACTGTGCCAACCTGTTTTGCTTGTAGAAGCACATAAAGACAACGATTAGTTATGCTATAAATTCTGGACAATCTTGACCAATTGGGACATTGTTTCCAACATCTATCTTTGGAGAAGTTTGAAGCTTTTCACAAAGATTTGGGCTTACTTCCTTTTGTGGATTGATTCCACATAGCTTGGAACTTCCTTATACATGAGTGCAAGCTCTTTGTTCATCGCATCACTCCTAGGGGGATTTTGTTGATGTATTTAGGTAATGATGTGTGTGAACACACTAGGACCACCAAAGCACTTTTTTCCCTCTTTAGGAGGTTTTTTTCCCCCCGCTTGTATATACGCCTATAGCACTAACGGGTTACTTATCTTTGTACATTCTAGTGGTAATACATTCAGTATTATTCATTGTGCTCCAAGCTTCTTCTTCTTCTTCCTTGTGCTTTTCGTGTGCTTCCGGAGACGTCTAACTCCAACACTAGAGTCTTTGAGGAAGCAGATAAATTTTTTCTTCAACTGCTAGCTAGATCTACTTCACTATCCACAGGGAAGTGTAGTAAGCTTTCACCAAGGTTTTCTGGACCTTGGAAGATAGTTATAAGCTTAATGTTATTGCTTGCCGATTAGAGCTTCCTCCATATTGTAGAGTCCATCCAATGTTTCATGTCAGTAAACTTAGAAAGTATATTTCCAGGGAGGATAATCTAATCGAGGGTACATTTTCTTTGTAGGAAAGTGATATCATGATCATTCTCTAGATAGAATACTAGATTGGAGATAGAACCGGTTGAGAAATCATGCCATCCAAGAGTACATAGTAGCTTGGAGAGGATTACCGCTTGTAGACTCTAATTGGGAATCAGAAGCTCTGGTTCACAAGTACTTTCCCTCATTCATTGTTGAGGACAATGATCTTTAGAAGGGGGAGAGTGTGTTAGACATTGGTCTACAAAGATCAAGTCATGTGTGTGTGGGACAAGGGCTAGTCATAGCCAAGGTCCCTAGCTCGGGGGATATCCAAAGGTATTCAATGATAAGTGGAACGAGTGTTGCATGATGGCCACATGTTAGCACTAGAACATTGGAGAGCATTGCTATTTTGAATACAAGGTGATATAATGGATGGGAGCTAAGTGGCACACACATCATTCATGAGTCTTAAGTTTGAAATCTTAAGAGAATTTACGGGTTTCATATATATATATATATATATATATATATATATATATATATATATATATATATATATATATATATATATATATATATATATATATATATATATATATATATATATATATATATACACACACACACACATACATACACACACACATACATACACACACATATGTGTGTGTGTACACTATAACTTTTGAAGACTTCTTCTCTGTATCCTTAAGAGGGCACTTTGTTAGAAGCACTCATCCTAGTAGAGCAAGAGATTGAGTACCTAATTATATTTCCATTCCTTGAAACTTGATTAAAATTGAGCATATCTTCATTTGAGTACTTGCTTGGCCCAAACCAAATCGAGCCTTAGAAAATAAAGTTGGTGTTGGGGCTTATCATTTTTTCCATAGCAACTTTATCTTTTATTACCATCCAAGATCTCCACATTATGATAGAGAGAGCACTACCAACATATGAGAAGACAAAAGGGGGAACAAATTAGATCCTAGATTGAATATCCTGTCGCACATATGTACTCTTGTAGACATAATGCAACAGCGTTACCACACAACTAGTTCACGAATGAATGACTCTCCTCCCAACCATATGCCTCTATATATAGCTCCCTCCAAGGGACTGCCTTCTTGGGCAAGTGGATTCTAACCATCCATGTGTCAACCATGTAACTGCATGTGCACCAAGTGTCCCAATTAACCAGAGTTAACTCAAGTTGATGCTTCTAGAAGGTTCTAGAGCTCTTTGGGTAAAATACTCTCCCCATGTACCCCATGGGGGTTGAACCCAAGACCTCCTCCTTCACACCCTTGAGTCTTAACCACTAGGCTAAGTATATTATTTGGTTACAACGAGTACATGATTTTATATTTAAGTCTAGTCTCAAGATCTTTGGTCATATCCATGAGTGACCAAACGGTGTCCAATTTCAGATATGTCTGATCCGGCCAGTCATCTAGATCATATACTTACTTTATAACACATAACAAATGATGTTTCCTCTTAATTGGAGTTGCCCACATATTAGCATTGTATACACTCCCGAGAATCCATTTGGTGGCCAACCGTGTGGCCATAGCAACAGGATTACATAACCCCAAACCACCTATATGTAAGGACATAATACAAATGTCCCAAGGAACTTTAGAAGACTTGAGCAAAGTATTCTTCCCACCCTCAAACCTTCCCTTTTCTGTATTTGTAAGGATGAAATGATTGCCAATTATCTCCCTCTTGTTGCTTTCTTTTGAAATGAAAAGAAACCTTCCCTTTGATGACATGATTGCTGATTCTCTCCCTCTTGTTTTTTTCCTCTTGAAATGACCAGAAAGCTTAGAAACATAATCTCACTCATGAGAGAGTGAAACAACACCAATTAGGGGTATAGATGATGCAGATTTTGGCTTTTTAAGGAGGAGGGAGATTACACATGATATCCTTGATGTTAAAACACAGACATGTAGCATCCTTGGCAACCATTGAACATGCTTTTGCCAATTGTTTCATTCTTAGATGAAGTGCTGCTTTTGCCAATTGTTTCATTCTTAGATGAAGTGCTCTAGACATGTGGCATCCTTGACAACCATTGAACAAGCTTTTGCCACCTTCTTCATTCTGCTGGTGGTCCTCTTCTAGTTTGACCATTTGGACTTGACGATCCTCTCTTCTCTTATGAAAGTTTTTTGGTCTTGGAAGTTTTCGGATAAGACTATTTGGAGCCCACAGATAAACGTCATATATCCGGCTACATTTTTGATGCGGATTTGAACCCACGCGCTGCGTACTAAAAATAACGTGAGGGCGAGTGGACCTCAGATGACATCTCATTTTATTTGTGCAAATCTCATTCGCATAAATATTCGTTTTCAGCGGATTAAAAAAGAAAAAAGGAATCGGAATTTTGCGTCTTTGCAGGAAGGACGTAGGCTAGTAAGCTGGAAGCCGGGTCATTTGGACAGAGGGAGATGCTGTGAACTCAACACCCGAGGAGCGGACTTGAGGGTGATCGAAGGCGGAGAGGCTATGGCTAAATATGCTGTTGCCGAGGAGAATCATGACTTCGAGCCCCTTGAGCCCTCGACCTTGCCTTCTACTTCTTCATTCAGATTTGATCCCTCTGATGACCATCTGAGCCGTGCGGGATCAGGTAAACATGCAAACAAGCGGGCGCTTCTGAACGAGCTTCATGTTTGTATTTTTCTTTTGTTTCTGTTATTGGAATGTGAATGTGGGGAGACTCTGCGCGCGCGCGCACACACACGCACACACACACACACACACACACGCACTCACACACACACACACACACACACAAACACACATGGATACATAGTTGAATCCCTTTCCTATTTCCATGTGATGCGCTTATGTATTTTTTTGATTTACCGCTGGGAATTTTAAAGCTGGAAATGATTATTTGATAGTTTTTTTACGAAAGTTCGCTGATTAGGATCAGTAACCGCCTTACGCATTTTTTAACTCCTAATGCGGAATGTTTCGCGTGGAGTATGATCCCTTGAGACTTTTTCAACAATTCGCTCGCGATAATTAGCGTGTATACTCAGCTTCCTTGATTATCATGCAATGTGGGAAGATTGACGAGGCGATGGTTTGGACATATGTAGTCTATCAGTGTTAAAATTGAGATGCGGCACAGAAATAGTGAATACCAAGGGTTTTTTAATAACGCATCTGTTTCATTATTCAGAGTAATATTTGTACTGCCTATTTTCCATGCTATGCCATATATAATGAGAATCAATCATGACGAACAGTTACTAGGAATACCTCAAATTTAGGAAACATTTCTTTGGGATTTAAAATCTACATTATTTCTACTACTGGAGGAATCAGTCGTTTTTCACATGGAACGAATTTTTGGAATAGATAGTTAACCTCACTCATTGATTAGTCTATTGGTTCTGAAAGATAAATGAATAATTATGGTGAATTATTGTTATGAATGCATTGTAGGGATACAGGCCTGATCACTGTCAAAGGTTTTTATTCATATCTATGCAGTGATGAACAGTGGTACTGCATTGTAGAAACTTAGTTACATTGATTATGTGGCAATGTACGTCTGAGTTATTGATATGAAAAGTTAGCCTGTGAGATTGAAAGGAAAGGACTGCCTCATTGTTTCATCATATACGTTGTTTATTAGAAATAAGCTATGTGTTGTAAAGCTAATTCATCTAATACGGTGGGTCGTCCAGGTTATGATAGTCACTATGGAAGCCTTTTCGGAAGTGCATTCAGTCTAGCAGATGGAAGTGGGGTCTTTGTGTCTTCTTTGGCTTTGACTATTATAATTTCAGCTATTGTTATAGTTGGCATTGTTCTTGTTGCAATCATTATCACACTTGCAGTGCTACTATCTTCTTGTCAAGACCACTCTACTGTGAATTCTCAGAAGCGTACAGTTATGGAATTTTGCCAGAGTTTTCACTTGAATATTGAGCTAAACAATGTGCCACAGTGGGTGGTTCCATCTATTTGTGATCCATACATTCTCAACTATATTCATAATGGGCAGTATATGAAGGATGTGGAACTCTCTGTTGATTGCGCTCGACAACACCTGAAAAACATCAGAGGAAAGCATAATACAAAACTGGCAGTGGTTTTTGATATTGATGAAACAGCTTTGTCAAATATAGTTCATATCAAACAAACTAATTGTAGGTATGATTGTGTATCCTTAAGAGTTGTTTTTTGAAATCTTAAATTTTTGCTTGTAATTGCTCCAAATGAGGCGAACCAAAAAGGTCATTCTGATAGCACCTTGGCTGATGCCTCTTAAGTTCAATGATCATCAAATGTTCACACAGTGGTCACGTATGAACATGTTCAGGTACTACATTTTACTAGTAGAGATGGTACAAATATGGTTATATGAAAGATACATATGATACTTAATGTCATGTCTATGGGATGACAATAAGCATTGACGAAAGAGCGTTGTCAAATGTGATTCATATCAAGCAGTCTTATTTTAGGTATGATTGTATTTCCTTCAGAGTTGTTCCTTCAAATCTCAGATTGTCACCCTTAGTTGTTTAGATTAAACGAAACCAAAAAGATCCATTTTGACAACACTTTAGCTGGTGCATCTATAGCTGAGTAATTCATGAATGATTAACATAGTGGTCATATGAACATGTACGACCAGCTCAGTCAGATTCTAGTATAACTGTATTGTAATAATAAAATTGGAGGTACATATGGTTATATGTAAGGTACATATTAGACGTATGCAATATGTTTTTATCTACATACATGCATACATACATTTTTTAAAAAAGGTGACAATGATCTCATGCGCTTGCCCCTCTTTGAGATTGTAGTTTTGTCCTTTTTTGAAGAGCAAAAAGATCTTTTACATCCCATCGTTCTTTTGGGGGGGAACATGGTATTTACATTTCTATGTACATGTTCAATCAGCACATCCCCAAAGTGATAAAATACAGATCAGTATGACAAGGAGCTAAAAGCCTAGAAAACGAAATGAATGAACTGTAAGAGTCTCTACTCTTATGTGAAAAACTGAGAGTGGTGGGAAGAGGATGTTCCCTGATGAGAGATGGAGGGATTGCATCGATGAACGTTTGCCCCTTCTCAAAGATCAGCATATTCCTTGATTGCTGGGTAAACCACAAGATTGAGAAGCAAGTGTGGTCAAACAACCAACATAAATGAGCATTACAATGAAGATATGTCCCAAAACTTAGGCAATATGGAGAAAGTGCAGGGATTGTGGAGGGAATATGCCGCAAAATGTAAGCCCACCGATGTTTAATGCAATGACAATCCAGAAAGATATGGCATATAGTATCTCTTGGGTCACCACAACATGGATCAAAAGATGACTTTTTGCACTATTTATAAATGATGTTTTATAGAAGATAATCTTAATTTTGGGTGCAAGCTTTTTGTATTTTCATTAAAAGGTGCACAACTGTTAGACATGTGTCTATAGAGCCCACTGTATGTGTGTTAGGGACAAGGGCCAAGGTTAGCCAAGGTCTCTAGCTCGGTGGATATCCTAAGGTACCTAAGGGGTAATGGGAATGAGTATTCATGATGGCCACATGTCCACACTAGAGCATTCCAGATCATTACTATTTTGGGTGCAAGAGGATATAAAGGATGGGAGGTGAGTTGCACACAATCATATTGAGTCTTAAGTTTGAGTGACCTTTTGGGAAAGTTTTGAGTTAAAGAGTGAATATAATTCAGAGCCAATTGAGGAGAAATTTTCAAAGTCAAATTTTTGAAGCCTTCCGCATGTAATTTTCAGAGTCCATCATCGATGTTCATCGTTGTTCTTGCGTATGACGAGTTGCTACTATTGAAGTTGCAGAGTTTTGTTCTTCATCAAAAAGGAGGGAAGCTTTGAAGGGCCCCCAACAAGAGCGCGGAGCCTCCCTCATGAGCCATATGCTTGTGGATGACACCTAGCAGAGGACAAAGGGTGCCAGAGAGCAAAGAGCGAAAGAGAACAAAGAGCACCCAGGGTCTGGCCACGTGCTTCCAGAAGGACCTCACACCTAACCATGCTCTTTGTGAGCTTCCCTATTAGAATTCTCCTTAATTCTCTCGAGGACTTGAAAACAAAGACTCATGAATGATGTGTGTGCCACTCTCCCCCATCCATTATATCTCCTTGCATTCAAAATAGCAATGCTCTAGAATGATCTAGTGCCGACATGTAGCCACCAACACTCATCCCCATTACATTGATACTTTAGGATATCCCTTGAGCTAGGGACCTTGGCTATGATTGGCCTTTGTCCCACGCAGGCATGGAATGGTCTCTACCAATGTCTAACACACCAATGTCTAACACTCACTCCCCCTTCTGAAGATCGTTGTCCTCAATGATCAATGAGGGAAAGTACTTGCGATTTTGATTCCCAAGTAGAATCTATAAGTGGTAATCCTCTCCAGGCTACTAGATACTCTTGGATGACACGATTTCTTAACCGTTTTTGTCTCTGATCTAGTATCCTCTCTGGAGAATGATATGTGCTATCACTTTCTTGCAAAGAAACAATACCCTCTATTAGATTATCCTCCCTTGAAATATATTTTTTAATTTTATGGACATGAAACACTGGATGGACTGTGCAATCTAGAGGGAGCTCTAATCGGTATGCAACATCACTAAGCTTCTTAACTATCTTCCAAGGTCCACAAAACCTTGGTGAAAGCTTAGTAAAGTTCCTATAATGCAGTAGATAGAGGGAGCTCTAATCGGTATGCAACATCACTAAGCTTCTTAACTATCTTCCAAGGTCCACAAAACCTTGGTGAAAGCTTAGTACAGTTCCTATAATGCAGTAGATAGAGCTTGCACTTGAAGAAAACTCTATCTCCTTCCTCAAAGACTCTAGGAGATCTCATCTTGTCAGCATATTCTTTTGCCCTATGAGCTTCTTGCTGCATCTTGGCTTTAGCTATTTGCTTTGAGGTTCCAACATTGGGACATTTCTTTGGCATTCCTATGGTACTGGGAGCAATGGGATTCATTCCATAATTCATCTCAAAAGGAGACATTCCTGTCACTTTATGAGGTCTATTATTATAAGCAAACTCTATTAGTGGTAAGGAACTATCCCAATTTGTTTGCCTCTAAGACACATATGCTCTCAACATGTCCTCTAGAATCTGGGTGACCCTCTCGATCAGACCTCTCGGACCCTCTCTCGGTCAGACCTTCTGGCTGACCATATGTTTGTGGATGGTCATCACTACTTATTTTCAATGACACTTTCAGTTTGTCCAACTTCCGGAAGTGTCCTCTGAATCTGACATCCCTATCTGAAACTATGGATGTCGGTAACCCATGCAATGTGAAGACATGCTGGATAAATAGCTCCACTACCTGTGGAGCTTCTACTGTCTCTTACGTGGGTATAAAGTGAGCCATCTTGCTCAATTCATCTACCACTAGGATAGTATCCCACTTCCTTGTTTGTGGTAACCACACTATGAAGTCCATGGATACACTGTCCCGATTGTGCTCTGGAATTTGTAAAGGATGTAAAAGACATGGTGTCTTAACCCTTTCTCCCTTGTTGACTTGACACATAAAGCATTGTTGAACATATTTGTGGACCTCTCTGGCTAATCTAGGCCACCAAAATGTTCTTCTAACAAGCTGAATGGTTGAACATATAAAGCATTGTTGAACATATAAAGCATTGTTGAACATATGTGTGGACCTCTCTGGCTAATCTAGGCCACCAAAATGTTCTTCTAACAAAATGTTCTTGTCAACACCAAGATGCCCTCACAAGGAACATCATGGTTATAACTTATCATGCATGACTTTTCTTCTCAAATCCCAAGAATCTGGTATGCAAACATTTTCTTTTCATTTAACTATTCCATTCTCCATTGAGAAAATGGAATACAGACTTGACTTGTTTTCTTTACTAGGGGAAGAAACAACTAGGACTGCCTCGTCTCCTAATAGAGTCATCATTGATGGCTCTAATGATTTGTAACAAATGTGGATCTTCCACCTGTGCTTCCTTTATATCTTGAAACAATGAGCTTTCTAGAACTATAAAGCTCATTTGATACACTATCCATGATAACACATCAGCTACAATATTTTCTTTGCCTCTTCTATGCAGGATTTCCATGTGAAACTCTTGCATGAGCTCAGCCCAACGAGCCTGTCTTCCTCGAAGATATGGCTGACTACAAAAGTACTTGAGTGTATGGTTATTTGCGCATATCTTAAAGTCTGCACCATAAAGATAGTGTCTCCGGACTTTTAAGGGCATGCACCATTGCATACAACTCTTGTTCATGCACTGGCCAATTGGGTTGAGCACTACTCAACTTGTTGCTTTCAAAAGCTATTGGCCTTCCATCTTGGCTCAAGGCTGCCCCTATGGCTATGCCGTTAGCATCTGCCTCCAACTCAAATGGTTTTTGTGAATCTACCACTTTGAGTATTGGAGCCTCTGAAATGACTAGCTTCAAAGTATCAAAACTTTATTGTTGCTCTTGCTTCCATGCAAATGGTACTTTGCCTTGAAGCAAGTTCGTCATAGGCATTGCTATCGACAAATAAGAGGAAATGAATTTCTAATAGAAACCGAAAAGTCCTAGAAATGATCGTAACTGCCCGTCATCCTAAGGAGTAGGCCAAGCTAGAATAATTGAGACCTTCTTGGGATCCATCTGGACCCAGATACCACATGCCGTAAATACTTTATCTCTGGAAGAAACAACCGAGTCTTATCTGGATGTACAAATAACTGATTTTCTTTTAACTTATTTAACACTAATCTGGATGTATAGACAATTGATTTTCTTTCAACTTATTTAACACTAATCCTAAACTTTCATGCTCATGTACAGACCTACTATACACCAACAAGTCATCAACAAAATCCACAATAAACTTTCCAATGAACGTTCGTAAAATATCATTCATTAACATCATGAAAGTAGCAGGTGCATTAGTCAAACCAAATGGCATAACTAAATACTCATAATCCTGTTACTCATAACTAAATACTCATAACTAAATACTCATAACTTTCAGAAGTGATAGAAACTCAGTTCGTCGACTTTGTTAGAGATCTTCATTTAGAAAGATTCTTTATTAAAGTTTGCACCTACTCTAGGGCACTGATGACATGAGTAGGGATGTCATAGCTATTTGTCCAAGTTATGCATGATAAAGTTTAATTCTGATACTTCTTGTTTTGGACGGTCAAAGAAGTTGACGATGCACTTTTTGATTTGTTTTTGTTTTTGTTTTTGCTTATTTATAAATTATATATATATATATATATATATATATATATACATACATACATACATACATACATACATACATACATACATACATACATACATACATACATACATACATACATACATACATACATACATACATACATACATACATACATACATACATACATACATACATACATACATACATACATACATACATACATACATACATACATACATACATACATACATACATACATACATACATACATACATACATACATACATACATACATACATACATACATACATACATACATACATACATACATACATACATACATACATACATACATACATACATACATACATACATACATACATACATACATACATACATACATACATACATACATACATACATACATACATACATACATACATACATACATACATACATACATACATACATACATACATACATACATACATACATACATACATACATACATACATACATACATACATACATACATACATACATACATACATACATACATACATACATACATACATACATACATATATATATATATATACACACACACACACACACACACACACACACACACACACACATGTAATTATTATTATTTTCATTATTTTCTTTTTTTAAATTTTAATTTTTTTAATTTTTAATTTTTATTATTATTATTATTTTTCTGATTATTATTTTAACTAATTAATTTAGTGTGTATGTATATATATATATATATATATATATATATATATATATATATATATATATATATATATATATATATATATATATATATATATATATATATATATATATTTATTTATTTATTTATTTTTTTCAATTAAAATACTGATTGTTATTTTTTAGTGTGGTTCTTTTTATATTGGTTTGCTTTCTTATTTGTATTTTTCTGATTTCATGTCTTATGTTGATCTTATCTTTTGCGAAGTCTATTACTTTTGTTTGTTTTTTCTTGTGTGTGTATATGTTTGTGTTCTCTATCTTGTGTTGGTAAGTTGGGATAACTCTGAACTTATGAAGATATATAACTAAATACTCATAATGCCCAAAACAGGTCTTGAAAGTTGTTTTATATAGGTCTTGTTCCTTTACTCTAATCTAGTGGTAGCCACTTTTTCAAATCTATCTTATTGTATAAAACTGCTCCACCTAGAGCATCAAGGAGATCATCTATCTTGGGCATGGGATATCTATGCTTGATGGTAATCTTATTGAGTGCTCTGTAGTTGATGCACATCCTATAAGATCCATCTTTCTTCTTCACTAGAAGAACTTTCTTCTTCAGCAGAAGAACTGGTTCTGCAAAGGGTGACTAATTGGGTTTGATCAGCCCTTTTTGCAAATACTCGTCCACGACCTTGCAGACTTCATTCTCCTCCTGCAAGCTCATTTGAAATGGTAGTTGATGCACATCCTATAAGATCCATCTTTCTTCTTCACTAGAAGAACTTTCTTCTTCAGCAGAAGAACTGGTTCTGCAAAGGGTGACTAATTGGGTTTGATCAGCCCTTTTTGCAAATACTCGTCCACGACCTTGCAGACTTCATTCTCCTCCTGCAAGCTCATTTGAAATGGTGGTCGAGCAATCGGACGGGCTCTTGGTACCAATTCGATTCTATGCTCAATGTTCTTGCAAGGAGGTAGACCCGAAGGTAATTCTTTTAAAAACAACTCTTGGAATTCTTCCCTTATTTTATCTGAAAGTACTTGAGCATTCCAACTAGAGTTTCCTTGACTGCAAGAATCCATCACTAAACAAAATGAATACACGAAATAAAGGAAATAAATATACTTACAATCGATCTTGAGCAACTTATTTGTGGTCATCAATCGCATCTCTTGGAGATTTGGCTCTCCACGGATTTGCACTCGCCTCCCCTCATGCTTAGACTAATAAACATGTGAAGCAAAATCTATGACTGGTCGTTTCCTAGCATGCCACTTTTTACTTAGGACTACATCAAAACGGGCCAATCATGCTATCTCAAAATCCAATCTATCCTCGTAGGACTAAATCTAGATGGGTAGTCCTACTACTCATTGGTCCCACGTCTGAGTACTCTTCCCATTCGCTAAATCCACTGTGTAGGCATACTCTGACTACACAGTGTCCAAGTATAACCTTCTAACTAGCCGGGAACTAATGACATTATGCGTAGAGCCAATGCCAAAGAGGACCTTGACAGGCTGTCCTACCACGACTCCTCATAACAATGAGTTTTGTATTAGAGAACTGGTATCCTTTCTATGGCATTTGCGAAAGTACAACGTTTGGCACAGAAGGTACTTTCTTTGTGACTATCATGACCACTACAGGAGATGATAACGGAGATGGGGAATCATTGAAATCCTCATCTATATCACTCCCTGCCGAGGTAGGATTTATGACTATGGTTGCTTCTATCTTTTTCTTCTTAGGAGAGTCTTTAAAGTGGTGCTATCCTAAGCATCCATAGCATAATCCTTCCTTCATTACCTTCTCTTTCTACTGAGGGTTAAGGATGGACTTGTTATAAGCCCTCTCAGCGAGAGAAGACACCTTCTCATTCCTCCTAAAATTATCTTGATCATGTGCACGTGCTTAGCCTCTTTATGAGGTTGTGCACTGGTTAATATAGGAGTGGAAGTGGGAAACGGAAGACTCATCTTAGTCCATGAGGATTTCTGGCCCTAGGAGCCTATGCCTCTGTGGCCGTCCTCATAAACTAGAGCCATCTCTATGGCTTGTGCCAAAGAGTGACACCTCTTCTTTCTGACTAGAGGTCGGATAGTTTCTCCAAGTCTCGAGACGAACTTGTGAACTTGGAGAAACTTTGGGATAGAGTCAGGTACTTTAAGAAGTACCTCCCTATACTTATCTGCATAATCTTGAACGGTTTGGTTTTTTTGACCAATGAAAAACCAAGTATCTATTGCTCTTGACCTCTCTCCAGGTGATACAAAATTGTTATAAAACAAGACTTTAAATTGTTCCCATGTAGTGGGCTCTTTCTTGTCCTTCTCGATCTTACGCCACCACCTATGGGCAACGTTTATGAGGTTGTGAGTCTTATGCTTATCGTCCACGATATGGCATAGACGGAACCACTTCTCCCACTTGTTGGGCCACTTCTCCACAGCATCAGCAGTCCTTGCACTAGCATCAGCTTTCCGTGCACTAGTAGAGCTGTGATATCTTGGCGTCTTAAGATGCTTAAGCTTCCATCGGACTTCTCTTACTAGAACACTTTCATTAGGAACTTCTCGAGTTTGATGCTCACCTAGAGTGTCTAACTCCATTCATGGTAGGTTGCTCTCTGGCACTACTACTTCTTTCTTGGAGTTACGTATGTGCTCGTAGATATTATGAAGTGTGCTCTCTAGCTGAGAGATCCTAGCACTCATGGTCTCTATAGGATCTGAAGGGTGATCAGCCATTGTGCCTGCCATCCATAAATGGTGAAGAAGGTCTTGAATCCATAACTAGGAAAGAGATGTTTCTGATGATTTTATATTTATTTTTAATTTTTTTGAAAATATATTATTTAATAATATAAATTTAATTTATGTGTTCACCTAAAGCAAGAAAGTGGCTACGGAAAGTAACTAGTCACAAGCCTTTGCATAAAGAAATGATGAACGGAAATAGTTTTAGTATGCTTTTCTACTTTTATGCTTATGCATGCAAGAATTTTGAAATTTTTGGCAAGAAAATAAAAATCAGAAAAAATTTTAGCAAGTGCACTACAGGCACTTTCAAGCAAATGTGCCGGCGGGCACGTAATGTATACAATATGACTAAAGGGCACTACATGCACTTATATAAAGAACCGTCGTGCTTGCGGCATATATACAAATGATAAGAGCATTGAATGTTCTTATTTCTTCTTGGCAGTACGTGCAAAAGAAAATACTACCATCCTATTTGCATACAAAACGCAGAGTTAAACAAGCATATGAACAAACATATGATGCATATGCCATGTGCTATGCTTGTTCTAAATGCATCAATGCATAAAGAAAGTAGAAATGCATGAAAATCACGATAAAACTTATCTTAGGGTTTAAAATTTCCACATGCAGGTATGTGCAAGTGCTAGATATGGTTGATATATACTCCTCTTGCATCTCAAAGTGGACCTTGGTAGTCCTTCCACGTGCAGGTATGTGTAGAGCAGGTGGTAGATATAGTTGATATATACTCCTCTTGCATCTCCAAGTGGACCTCGATAGTCCTTGCATCGAAAAAATGTTTGTACAAGGGTAGTTGATGTCGAATAGCCAACTTCAAAGCTCCTAACAGGTGTATAGATGAGTCCAAATGGTATCTTCCACCTACTTAAAAGATAGCTCTTTGAGTGAGGATTCTATAGGGAGTGAAATCACCCAATTTGGTTGAGTAATTAGAGAGTTTGGCTATTTTGGTGGACGTGGGTATGCTAATTGTGCTCTTCTTCATGAGTTTGGGGATGGTAATTAGAAAGCAACTCGAATTTTCCTTCTGAGGGGCTCAGAACAACACGTACGCATGAAGAATTATCCCACATGGAACGTCTTTAGGGCCAAAATCGAACTTAAATGTAGCTTCCTTCGCCTAGCTCTCCACAACAAGATGTAGGAGAGAGTGAAAGTACTCTCTCACTTGCTCACATGCCCTCAGATTGCATGGGTGGTTGTCCAGATGGTTGCGCGCATGAGTTTCTTAGGTAGAAGGTGCTCACATGCGGAGCCCTCTTAGGGGGAAGCTTAGGAGCTCTCTCGGGCTTCTTCGCTCTGTCCCTTCTTTTTTGATGATAATGACCACTCCCTAGACCTCCATCGGCGGCACTTAGAGTTCTTTGAACACGACGATGATGACTCAAAAATTCAAATGCGGAAGCAAGGTCGATAATGCAAAAGAATATTCCAAGAAAAGATCTACTTGCTCTGGATACCAATTATTAGAATTCTTCTTAATCCTCTCTTGAGGACTTAAAAACAAAGACTCAGGAATGAAGTGTGTGCCACTCTCATCCCATCCATTATATCCCCTTGCATTCAAAATAGTAATGCTCTAGAATGATCTAGTGCCGACATGTGGCCGACATGCAACATTCATCCCCGTTACCATTGAATACCTTAGGATATTCCTCGAGCTAGGGACCTTGGTTATGGTTGGCCCTTGTCCCACACACACATGGAATGGTCTCTCTAGACCAATGTCTAACATGCCTGAGAAGGAGAGGTTCCATAGTTCTCTTTTCTCCCATGTGAGATAGAAGGATCTGCAAGCCGAAGGATCTTCAAGGCCTTTAATACCTGCGTTTCGCATTGAGGACCTCATATATGGGATATTGGCCTCCATTCGGCGGGAAGATGCTTTCTCATGGAGCTCTAGAAGAGCTTCTTTTCCCTCTTTTAGGAGCTCCTTTTCTTCATCTTCTTCCTTTTGGAGAGCCTATCTACAACACATCCCTCTACTAAAATGAGCAGAACTTCCTCATTTGTCATACAAATCAAGTGATTCAAAGGGATGTAGAATCCTTGCTTTATTCAACAACTACCTACAAGCAACCATTTCATCTTTGCAAATCTACTGCACAGAGCTTTGAACTTGACCATTCATAGTCAAGGAGCTCTCAGGGGAGCACTAGATTGTGTCCTCTAAATAGACTAGAAAAGATTTTGGTATAGATATCTATTTTTTATAGTGACTTTATTCAGTCGAGTATAGTCCACACACATTTGGAGAGTCCCATCCTTCTTTTTTACAAATAGAATAGGGGCTCCTGCTGGAGACTTTGAGTGTCTGATAAACACCTTGGCTAGATTCTCATCAATATTCTTATGTAATTTGTAAGCTCCTCTGTTGATAGTTTTTAGATTGGTCCAAAGGATGGTTGTGCTCCCTCTTGAAGTTCTATGGCACAATCATAAGGTTTGTGCTCTTTGAGGATATCTCCATTCTTCTTTTCAAAAACATCTTCAAAACCTTGATACTAGTTGGGTAGCTTCATAGGATCATCTTTCTTGGACTTTTGAGTTGGTATAGCCTAGATCATATATGTCGGTTCCTTCCTTACTTCATGTAAAAAGGCTTTGGCTCCTACATATGTCAGGTTCTTCTAGAAGTCTTGACGAGTGATTTTATTCTTTTCCCAATTAATCTCTGGATTATGTTTCTTTAGCCTGACATTCCAATGATAACAAGATTTATTGGACTTGATATTACGTTGAAACATGTGGGAATCATGGTCATCAAGGTGTACTCTTAATGGTATGGTTTCCATGGTAATATTCCCCGAGGCAAGAGGTCGTCCATCTACTACTACAGCTACTACTGGTTTGTTCTTCTGAAGTACTGGAATCTTGTGTTTCTTAACCAATCCTTCATCGATGAAACATGAGGAGGCTCTTGAATCTACTAAGGCTGTAAAGGAAAGGGTCTTCTTAGGCATGATTAACTTGATAGGGGCAAGACATGTTTCTATGGGTGTTGCTAGAATTATGAGACCCTTCCTTATATTGTGGTCGAGTTGTACGGTCTCCTTTACAACAGGACTTCCTCGTTTTCCTACTCTACAAGGATGACTAAGACTCTGGAGTTTGTTCTTTTGTTCGGACAATTAAGTGCAGTATGGCCAGGGTTTTCACAATGGAGGCATAACTTGTTCTCTCTCCTTCTTTGTTTCTCTTGTCGGATTAGAGGTTGGAACCTAGTTATGTCTATTTGCATAGGCTCTTCTCTAAGAGTGGGTTGGAAGGGTTTCCATTGGTGAAGTCTTCCTTCTACTTATTTTTCTTGTTTTCTTTCAAAAAGGTGGTTATCACATTGAATGGCTTAGGTGATGTATCCGTTTAATGTCTTAACCTCTGGCATCGTGAGCAAAAGGTCCTTCGCATCATCTCTTAAACTTCATCTAAATTGTCTTATGAAATAATCTTCGTGCCGAGTGAGATCGCATATCAATTGCCTAAAAGCATAGGTAGAGGCAGGGTGGTTACCTGGTGAGCTCTCAGAGAAACCCCTCGTAGTCATAAAGTACTGCAATGTTCTTTTCCAAGATTGGGGCAAACCATGATAATACTTGACCACAGAGCAAGATTCCAATAAAACCGACCTTTGATTCCTGATCAGGATACCTATCAAGCTGCATACGGATGTACAATTTAACTTGCTAGAGAAATTCTCAAAACTTCATGCGAACATCATTGAACTCGTATGGCATGCAAATCTTGGGTTCCTTCATAAAAGATGAACTACGCTGTTGATTCACTTGAATGCTTCCTTGATTTGCTTCAAGATTCTCGATTTTCTCTTGTAATTCTTGGATGAGTCTACCTACATGCACCACATGTCCCATCTTGACTTATGTTTGTCGATTAGTTAGGTCCTCAACTTGTTATTGAAGGCTTTTAAGCGATGCTAGAATCTGTTCAACTGTGTTCTTCATGATGCCTAGTCTTGGATGAGCTAGTCCTGCCAAAATGTCAGGGGGGCACTAGATTGTGTCCTCTGAAAAGATTGGACAAGATTTTGGAACTTTACTTTTGATTACAAGATCACGCACACAGGGGAAATAATACAAGAATATTAAACTATTACAAGAAGTCCCACAACTAGGGACTGATAGGTATGGATAACTCGACTAGCGATGATACAGGAGATCCCACAACCTGAGACCGTAGGTATGAAGCAAGATATTTGGGTTACAAGAACTCCCTTCAGGGAGATGAACTAGATACAAGAAATAGCTCGAGAGGATCTTGTACTACGAGATTACAAGAGGACAAGACTAGATGCCCAAGAATTAGACTAATCAGGACTAGAATAAGGAATAAGACAAGGATTGGAAGTGAAACTTCAAAAGTACGTACTTGGTGATCACGACTTCGTGAGCTCCGAAGACCGTCATTGGTAAGGTTGAGGATGTATGTGGCCAAGCCCTCCTTATATAGGTGTATAAGGGCGGTCATGAATTGATGATGTTATCAATGATGTTAGCAATCTGGAACATAATCCAGTAAGTAGACCGTCGATCTTAGGGTTTTGGCACGTTTCGGAGGCAAAGGAAGCATTAGGTTCTCCAAATTTTGGACCAACCATGAGGTATAGAAAGTAGAATTTGAGGTTCATGATGGTTTCCTTTGTTCATGAGAGGAGCATCATCCGAAACAATTTGCGGTACAAGGGCAATCAATTCCAATTTGGGAACGATCGAAGGATAGTTTGGAATAACATTGAGCCATTATACCACCTCGGCAAATGAATTTCTTCACTTCATAAATAAGTCTTCGTTTCAATAATTGCACTTCATGTCTTTTTTAAGCATCGATCATCGATAAGCATTTAAACTTCCATATATGCATGTATGCTTGTGAACCTCTACACTTTTCTCTTAAATTGTGAAATAGGATGGTAGCATGATCCTATTATAGGTACGGTGAGGAGGAAGCAAGAGCGGGTAGTGCTCTTATGTAAAACTGATACTCGTGTTGCAAGCACATGGATTATGTATATGGTGTGTAGTGCACTGTGGTCTTTTGTTGCTTATTGTATGCCCGCAAGCACACTTATGGTTAAAGCGATTGTGTTTAGATTATCATTTTGCTGCTGAAATGCTTCCGAAATTTTCGAAATTTCTGTGCATGATTGTTTGATGCATTAGTAGAGAGCATACTAACACAAGTTTCTTGTTTTGTTGTTCTTCCTTGCAAAGGCTAGTGACTTTTAGTTTCTTACTACCATTGTTCATATTAGTGTACATATACACACATAAACTAAAAGAAAAAAAACATTAAACCACTTAAAACATAAAAAGAAAAGAACTTATACTTCCCTAAATATGGACTCAAGGCCTTTTCCTCCACATAGAGAGGATACACACATGGCCAAGCATCCTGTGGACACCATAGAGACCATGAGTAATAGAATATCACATTAAGAAATTATCATAGAGCATATTCGTGGCTCTAAGAGAGAGGAAGCTATGCTTGATGTGGGCCCCTAGGGATGGAGTTGGGAGCTTTGGGTTAGCACCACACTGCAGAGATCTCTAGTGAGGGTGTCCCAACTAGAGAGGCTAGATGAAGCTTAAGGATCTTAAGCTGCCATGAACCATGGATCTATTGCATGTACTATTGACGGTGTTGAGCAGTGGCTCATCAAGTGGGAGGAGTGCTTCCGCTTATGCCATATCGTGGACGATAGACATAAGATTCAACATACCATATATAATCTTATGGATGTCGCCCATAGGTGGTGGCGTAAGATAGAACAAGATTAGAAAGAGCGAATGATTTGGGAGCAATCCAAGATCTTGTTTTATAATAACTTTGTGCGACCACACGAGGTTTAGGGCATTGACACTTGGTTTTTCATTAGTCAGAAAAACTTGACAGTTCAGGAATACACTTACACTGATAAATACAGGGAGGTACTTCTTAAAGTACCAGATTCCATCTCAGAGTTTCTCCAAGTCCACAAGTTCTTCTTGGGATTGAGAGAAACGATTCGACCATTAGTTAGAAAAGAGAGGTGTCATTCGTTGGCATAGGCCATAGAAATGGCTCTAGTTTATGAGGATGGTCATAGGGGATAGGCTCCCAGGATCAGAGATCCTCATGGACTAAGATGAGTTTGCCCTCTTCCTCAAGTGTTCTTCTCAAGTGTTCTTGATTTGAGCAGTGCATAGCCTCAGAAAGAGGCTAAGTAGGTTCACATGATCAAGACAGTTTTTGGAGCTAAAAGGAAAGTGCTGAGAAGGCTTATAATAAGTTTATTCTTACTCCTCATCAGAAAGAGAAGGCAATGAAAGAAGGCTTGTGCTATGGATGCTTAGGACAACATTGATTTAAGGACTGTCCTAAAAAGAAGAAGATAGCCACAACCACTGTCATAAATCCTTCACAAACATGGGTGGCAAGTTTCGATGTAGTCCTAAGTAAGCAGTGGCATGCTAGGAAAATGACGAGTCATAGATTTTGCTTCTCATGTGTTTCAGTTTGAACATGAGGGGAGATAACTACTCATCCATGGAGAGCCAAGAGATGCAATTGATGACCACAACGAAGTTGCTGAAAAATTGATTGTAAGTGTATGTTGTTTCTAAATGAATTACCTTCGAGTTTACCTCCTTGCAGGAATATTGAGCACAAGAGGAGTTAGTGCGAGGAGCGAGTCCGATGGCTGGACCACCATTGCATAGGAGAATGAAGTCTGCAAGGTTGTGGATGAATACTTGAAGAAAAGGCTGATTAGACCTAGCTATTAGCCCTTTGCTGCACCAATTCTTCTAGTAAAGAAGAAAGATAGGTCTTATCGGATGTCCGTGGACTACCGAGCACCCAATAAGATTACCATCAAGTAGAGATATCCCATGCCTAGAATTGATGATCTTGTTGATGCTGTACGTCGAGCAATTGTATATAGATTTGAAGAGTGGCTACTACTAGATTAGAGTTAAAGAACATGATATACATAGGACAATTTTCAGGATCCGGTTTGGGCATTATGAGTATTTATTTATGCCATTTGGTTTGACTAATGCACCTACTACTTTATGATGTTAATGAATGATATTTTTCGACCTTCCATTGGCAAATTTGTTATGGATTTTGTATATGATTTGTTAGTATATAGTAGGTCTGTACATGAGCATGAAAGTCATTTAAGGTTAGTATTAAATAAGTTAATGGAAAACTAGTTGTTTGTAGATCGAGACAAATCCCAGTTATTTCTTCCATAGATAGAGTATCTAGGGCATGTAGTCTTAGTCGATGGGGTCAAGATGGATCCCAAGAAGGTCTCAACTATATTGGGATGGCCAATTGCTCAAGATGAGGGGAAGCTTCGATCATTTTTAGGACTTTCTGGCTTTTATTGGGAATTCATTTCATCTTATTCGTCGATAGTAGCACATATGACGAATTTGCTTCAAGTCAAAGTACCTTTTGCATGGAAGCAAGAGCAATAAGATAGTTTTGATACTTTGAAGAAAGCCGTTTTAGAGCCCCCAGTACTCAATGTTGGAAGTGGAGTGGGCCACAATAACAATATCATAGGTTTATAGGATCTTCCAATACATAAGCCTTATCATACACACCTTAGTACTCAAAAAGATGATGAGTGAAAGATAGAGAGAGAATAAACAAGATTTTAAAGTATACGGTAAGCTAGGATGCTCACCTACACTATCTTATATTCCAATGTCAAATTACAATGTGTGATATGATATAAACTGACAATATCTGAATCTAGGCAGAAATAGGAACTATATACAAGAGATTGTGTGCCTAAGAGGTACGAAGAGTGTGTGTGTGAGAATATGGAGAATATGAATAGTTTAGAACTGTTTTACGGAATTTTCATTAACCTAAATCAAAATCTAGTGAATGAACAAGTGAGAATGGAAATAGACTTGTTACTCACAGTAACTCAGCAAGTGATGCTCAGCAAGTGATGCTGATGGTTGGTTGATACGAACTCCTCCAGATGTCTCCGAATGTAGAGCACAACTCCCCAAACTGTGTAAGAACACCACCTTGATCACCAAGTGACTCCTTGAGTAATTGAGTGATAATCCATAATGGCTCAAGAACCTCCTTATATAGTTTTTAGATATTTGAAAAGCAACTTCAAAATGCAATCGACTTCGCCACGAGAAACTTATCACCAAATTTGGAGCACACTAAAAAAAAATCTAGTTTCAAACGTGAATGCTCTGCTCTTCATGCTTTTCAACAAAAATACTTCATGAAAAAAATTATTGCGATGGATGTTGTCGTCGGTGATCCAACCAACACCACTAGATTGGCCTTAGAAGCGTTCTCCTAAACCAACATTCCTCATGTGTTTTTTGTGAGAGACTTCCATGACATAGGCATAATATGCTTCAAGTTTTGGACTATTTGGACATTAATTCCAACAATCCCCCCCTTCAATGTCATAATGGTACAAGGTTTAATAACCTGCAAAACTTCGGATCTCTGAAAATATATCTCTTAACTGGTTTCCACTGAATCTTGAGCTGATTGTGCATGAATGTGGATACTTGAGAAACTGCAAACTGAATGTCTGGACGTATATTACATAAATATATCAAGCAATCACTGCTTGACTATATAATGTAACATCGAATGGTTCTCAATATGCTTGCGACTGTAATAACACAGTGACATCCATTTGCATAAGTTTGGAATCTCAAACCTTCTCAATAATTTCTCAATCTATTTCTGTGTGTCATGTAGATACACTCATCTTTGTACTTGAACTCAATCCCAAGATAATAGTGCAAATCTTCTCAATATCTCAATGTATTTCTGTGTGTCATGTGGATACACTCATCTCAAACCTTCTCAATAATTTCTCAATGTATTTCTGTGTGTCATGTGGATACACTCATCTTTGTACTTGAACTCAGTCCCAAGATAATAATGCGAAATACCTAAATCATTTACATCAAATGTATGCTTTAAAATATTGAAGGTCTTAATCCTTGGGATCTGTCATGGTCATATCATCAAGGTATATGATAATAATAATCAAAACATCTTTCTCAGCTTCAACATAAAGAGTGGGAGCTGCAACTAAGTTTTCAAAACCAATAGATAACTCACAAAGCTTCCATGTTTGATTCTTATGAATAGAATCAATCTCTTCTTGCATAACTTTCTTCCATATAGGACTAAGTAGTGCATCTTGAACACTAGCTGGGTCATTCTCAACTGAAGTAAGAGCTAAAATATTATGAATCTGAAAATGTTCTGCACAATTTACCTCGTCTGTTTGTTGTCTCCTTGTTTGACTTCTTGTTTGACTTCTGGTCCTTCCAGTGTATTTGTTTATACCACTATCCTTCCAGGTTTGATATAACCACTTGGACGTATCCTTGAAAAGTGGTGTAATCCTTTCTGGTTCTTCAATATCTCTTTCTTCTTGAACTTTGGAACCTTCTCCTAAGAAGATTAGAGTTCTTACTATCACGTGTTCTGTATAGTTTGGGTGACAGAGAGACTAAGACTAACATTATGAAAGAACTCATCAAGAGCTTTCCAATTGTATATACACTTGATATTTGAAACGAGATGAAGGATCGATTTGTAAACCCTAATTAAAAAAAATTAGTATGAAAATCATTTTTTGTGAGAGGAACATTATTTAAAAAAAAAGACAATATATGATATATTATATGTGTTGGAATCAATGTCCAATAATTTTTCGTCCATGTGAACTTGAAACTTCATAGTGTGAAACCATCTTTTACAAAGTTAAAAGAAAACAAAATCAAAAGCAAAGCACTTACGTTTTTTAAGATCGCATATAGAAAAGCGTAGAAGTTTTACGATATGAGTTTGCTTTTTATAATTGGATCGCAAGAGTTTTATTCATGGACGTTCCTAGCTTTTTAATAAGCTTTTCAAAGAGTTACAAAAACTATTGAAGGAGGCCCTTGGCTCATTGTTCAAGTATCACTCAAGGATCACTCACTCAAGCTCTCAAGGAGTTCAAGGAGGAAGAGTCTCACACTCTTGAAGGAGGTGGAGATTTGGTGAAGGAGAGACTACTCTCATTGAAGCAAGAAGTCTTCTACGAGGTGGTGGTAACTACTTTTTTTGAGTTAACCTTGCTGGTTGATTTACAATTTTGTTACACTATTTTGTGAGAATAAGGTTAGCTTCGTTGCTTCGTTCACTTCACACACACTTAGATTATTTTGACATAATCTAAATTTTGTATCATCATCTTCTTGGATATTCTTCCATTAGTGAGTGCACCACTTTATATGGTTGAGTAGTACTCCCATGTTGTAATTTGGACATCTATTATTTTTAGTGAAGTAAGCATCCAGCTTACGTTTCCTAATCTTGTCTCAAGCTCTTTTTTTCTCTATCTCACTTCTCATCTTGTCAATTAAGTTGTGTATGCTCAAAAGGTTTTAGTTTGGAACGATCCTTGGGCCCCAAATTCCAACACTTGGTATCAGAGCATAATTGCTTGGTATCAGAGCCACATAATTGACATACACACTTTAAGATAAGATGAGTGAGATTAGAATTGAGATTGAAGACAAGTTGGATGGATCTTCTAATTATCCCATGTGGAGTTTCATGATGATGAATATTTTAGTGACAAAGGATTTATGGAGTATCGTCAATGGATCCTTAACAAGACCAAGACGAGAAGGCGAAGAAGAGGATACAACAACTTCAAGAGGTACTGGAGTCACAATTGCAGAACCAACTGAAGAAGAGGTAACCACTTCTATATCCAGTGTCACTGTTAGGTCTTGACCTAGAGTTCCTCCTACTGAAGATCAGGCAAGATGGGATGCTAGAGATGCTTTAGCACTCATTCATAGCAATGAGTGTTAAAAAGCATATTCTACCACATATCAGATCTTGCAAAAGTTCTAGTCAAGCTTGGTTAAAGCTTGAGAATCTTTTTCAGAGCAGAAATCCTGCTAGGAAAGCTCACTTGAGGAGACAATTAGCAAATACAAGGATGAAGGCTGGTGAGTCAATTGAAACCCACATTACGAGACTCGTTGACTTGAGAGATCAACTTCTAAATGTAGGAGTTGAGATATCAGATGAAGAAATGGTAAATACGTGGATTAATTCACTTCCTATTTCATATCGGTCTTTCATAACCACTCTTACTCTTACCACAAGAGATAGAGAGGTTACATTTGAAGAGTTAGAATTCTTGTTGCTTCAAGATGAAGATCAGTTGAAGGGAATGGAAGAGAATGAAGAAGCACTTTTATCTTCATCAAAGGGTCAAAAGAAGAAGAAGGATAAGAAGAAGGAAAAACAATCCAAGAAGGAAAGTAGGTCCCTTTCACCTTCTACTTCAGATTCTGTATCGATTACATCTAAAGAGAATTCTTCTAAGAAGAAGGAAGTAATATGTTATTACTGCAAGAAACGTGGACATTTAAAAGAAGCATGTTATAAAAGGATTGCAGCAGAAAAGAAACAGGCATCAGGTAATGTTGCAGAAGATGATAAAAAAGGGAAATCTCAAGGTGATTCTTATGCCTGTATCACCATTGAGGAAGTAGCTTTTGATCGGCCAGCTTTACAAGTTCTTTTAGCAAGTCCTTGGATATTTGACTTAGATGCTACAAAGCATATGACAGGTTGCAGAGATGTATTTTCTTCTCTTTCCTATTCTTCAGGTAGAAGACTATTGCGGATGGCAATGATTTGGATGTTGTGGGAATAGGTACAGTAACCCTAAAGTCAAGAGAAGGTGGTAATTTTCAGATTTCAGATGTCCTTTATGTACCTGAAATGAAGAAGAATCTGCTATCTATATCTGCATTTTTAAGTGATGGTTTTAAAGTTGTATTTGAGAAAGATCTTTGTAAGATCTTATCACATAAAGAAGACAAGTGTCTTTTACAAGGTAAGCATAGAGGAGGGATCTTTGTTTTGTCAAAAATCAGTCAGGTATATGCAGTCAAATCTTCGTCACCGGTGGAAGATATGAAGCTATGGCATGAAAGATTTGGACATATCAGTTTTGGAACTCTCAAGAGTATCAAAGACAGAGGTATGGTTGTGAGTTTACCCTCATTCAAGCTACGAGATGATTCGGATATATGTGAAGGTTGTCTTGAAGGTAAGATACATAAACTACCTTTCAAGAAACATGGTCATATTATAGCTACCAAGAAATTGCAGATTATTCATTCAGATGTGAATGGACCTATGAGAGCAGACTCTATTCAGGGTTTCAGGTATTTTGTTCTATTTGTTGATGATTTTACGAGATACTCATGGATCTATGGTCTTAAGTTTAAGTCAGAAGTCTTTCCTATGTTCAAGAAGTTTATAGCTATGGTTGAAAATGAAAGTCAGGAAACTATCGAGATTCTCAAAAGTGATAGAGGTGGAGAATACTTGTGAAATGAGTTCAAGACATTTCTTGATGAGAAAGGTATTACTCGACACCTTACTATTGCTTATACGCCTCAGCAAAATGGTGTTGCAGAAAGAAAGAATAGAGTACTTGTTGAAATGATGCGGAGCATGATGGCATCCAAGAAGCTTTCACCGAAATTCTGGTTTGATGCAGTACATAGAGCTAATCACATTTTAAATAGGTCATCTACAAAAACTTTAAAGGTAATCACACCATATGAAGCTTATTATGGTAGAAAACCTAATGTGAGTTATTTCAGAGTGTTTGGATCACTTTCTTATGTACATGTTGAGAAAAAGGACCGAGGCAAATTAGATAAGAAAGCTATTTTTATTGGATATCCTGTTGAAAGTAAAGGATACAGGTTTTATGTTCCAGAGACAGGTGAAGTTATTCTTTCGCATAATGCTTATATTGCTGAAGATAAGGTTTATGATAAAGAAGCAGAAATTCCGGAGTTCATTAGTGAAAATGACTATGGAATTTTTAGAAAGATTCGGTAAATGTTCAGCCATATCAGGAGGGAGTTAAAATTCCTAAGATTCAAGAAAGAGTTGAAGAAAGAGGAATTTCACAACCTTCTATAGAGTCAGTTCCACAAGAAACTTTGATTCTAGAAATGGAAGAAGTTAAAGTTCCAGAAAGTCCTAGTACCTCGGCAGGACAAGTTCCAGAACCTGTGGAAGTTGAAAGTACAGAAAGAGTTTCACCACTATTCAAGGATACACCTACGTGGTTATATCAAACTTGGAAAGATAGTGGTATAAAGACTTTTACTGGAAGAACAAGGAGTCGGACTAGACAACAACAACAAGATCATGTAAGAACAAGAAGTCAAACTAGACAGCAAAAAGATCATGTAAGTTTTGCTGAAGACTTTGAGATTCATGATATTTTGGCACTTACGACTCTTGAAGATGAACCTGCATGTGTTAAAGATGCACTTAACATTCCTATTTGGAGAAAATCTATGCAAGAAGAGGTTGATTCTATTCATAAGAATCAAACTTGGCAGTTATGTGAGTTACCAGAAGGAAAGAAGGCTATAGGTGTAAAATGGATCTTCAAATCAAAAGGAAAGCAGATGGTACTATTGATAGATACAAGGCCAGGTTTGTTGTCAAAAGATATGCACAACAAAAAGGTATTGATATGATGAGACATTTGCTCCTACGTCTAGGATGACTGTTATTAGGTCAGTACTTGCTTTAGAAGCACATTTTGGTTGGCATTTATATCAACTTGACATTAAGATTGCTTTTCTAAATGGTGATTCACACAAGGATGTGTATATTCAGCAGGCAGAAGGTTTTGAAGAGACAGGTAAAGAACACTTAGTGTGTAAGCTTATAAAAGCTTTGTATGGTCTAAAACAGGCACCTAGAGCATGGTATGAAAAGATACATACATATCTTTTCTCCATTGGTTTCCATAACTCAGATGCAGCTCCAACTCTTTATGTTAAAGCTGAAACAGGTATGATGATTATAGCAATCATTTATGTGGATGATATTATAGTCACAGCTCCCAGAGATGAAGATTTGCAGATGTTCAAAGAAGAATTGAAGCAAACATTTGATGTAAATGATTTAGGCATTTTACGTTATTATCTTGGGATTCAGTTTCTGTTTCGAGATGAGTGTATCTACATGACACAGTAGAAGTACATTGAGAAACTTTTGGAAAGGTTTCAGATGGGTGATTCTAAACCTATGCAAACACCTATGGATCAGAACGTATCTTTACAAATGGTAGCAGATGCAGAGCCATTTGATGCTACTCTATATAGTCAAGCAGTGGGTTGCTTGATATATCTTTGTAATATACATCTTGATATACAATTTGCAGTTTCTCAAGTATCAAGCTTCATGCAAAAGCCGACAATGTTACATTGGAAAGCAGTAAAGCGGATCTTTCGATATTTGAAGGGAACTTCAAATTATGCTATGGTATTTTCGAAATCTACACATTTGTTACTAAAAGGATTTTCAGATTCTGTTTGGGCAGGTGATAGAGACACGAGAAGAAGTACTAGTGGATTTTGTTTTTATCTTGGAGATTGTCTTATCTCATGGCATTTAAAGAGACAACCCACTATTGCCACTTCATAGTGTGAAGCTGAATATCGTGCAACATTTACATCTACTCTAGAGTCAGTTTGGTTGCAAAAGATTTTCAGTTATCTTGATGTAAGAGTACATCAACCCATTCAGATATTTTCAGATAGCCAGAGTGCTATAGCTATAGCTAAGAATCCAATGCATCATGCAAGGACAAAGCATATAGAGGTACACTACCACTATATTCGAGAGCAGATAGCTAAGAAGCACATTGAGCTTGTTTATGTTCCATCTAGTGAGAATGTTGCAGATATATTTACCAATGCATTGACTAGAGATAGTCACGAGAAGATTTGCACGTTACTAAAGCTTGTACCATTGTGATATTGAAGGAGGGATTGTTGGAATCAATGTCCAATAATTTTTCGTCCATGCGAACCTGAAACTTCATAGTGTGAAACCATCTTTTACAAAGTTAAAAGAAAACAAAATCAAAAGCAAAGCACTTACGTTTTTTAAGATCGCATATAGAAAAGCGTAGAAGTTTTACGATATGAGTTTGCTTTTTATAATTGGATCGCAAGAGTTTTATTCATGGACGTTCGTAGCTCTTTATTAAGCTTTTCAAAGAGTTACAAAAACTATTTAAGGAGGCCCTTGGCTCATTGTTCAAGTATCACTCAAGGATCACTCAGTCAAGCTCTCAAGGAGTTCAAAGAGGAAGAGTCTCACACTCTTGAAGGAGGTGGAGATTTGGTGAAGGAGAGAATACTCTCATTGAAGCAAGAAGTCTTCTACGAGGTGGTGGTAACTATTTTTTTTGAGTTAACCTTGTTGGTTGATTTACAATTTTGTTACACTATTTTGTGAGAATAAGGTTAGCTTCGTTGCTTCGTTCACTTCACACACACTTAGATTATTTCGACATAATCTAAATTTTGTATCATCATCTTCTTGGATATTCTTCCATTAGTGAGTGCACCACTTTATATGGTTGAGTAGTACTCCCATGTTGTAATTTGCACATCTATTATTTTTAGTGAAGTAAGCATCCAGCTTACGTTTCCTAATCTTGTCTCAAGATCTTTCTTTCTCTATCTCACTTCTCACCCTGTCAATTAAGTTGTGTATGCTCAAAAGGTTTTAGTTTGGAACGATCCTGGGGCCCCAAATTCCAACAATATGTTCAAACAAGAGAAAAAATAATTAAAAGAATCCAAAATTAAGATTTCTTCAATTTCCAGAATTAGGGCCTCTGAAAATTGTGGGACCTTGCTTTTTGAGTTTTTCACACTTAGAAAAGCATGTATTAGCTAGTCATATAAAGACAAGTTCTTGGCTTGTATTTTGTCACTTGGAGCAGACCTAGGGCATGGAGAAGGTTGTCCAACTTGAAGGAGGTGAGTTGTGCTCTTCATCATCTTCAAGGTAAGAATAATCTTTGAAGCTTATCTATTCTTGGAGGAGATCATTTTCAAGCTACAGTGATTCTGGAGTTATGGGCAGTTTGTATCTCATGCATATGATCTATGCTATTTTGTAACTTCATATACTTCATTTTGTAATGTATGGAATATATTTGGAGCTTGGCTCTTTCAATATCTCTCATGTTTTGTCTATTCTCCATCTTTTCTCTATTTTCTCTTTGTCTATATTAATTGTGGGCCTAAAAACCAATTGTTGGTAGCAAGATAAAGTAGTGTACATAGAGGATTGGGCTGTATGTAGAAGAGTTAAGTCGTCATGGAACATGTAGATTAAGGTCAGTTTTGTATTCAATGAGAAGAAGCAGATGATCAATCTTGATACAGATGTTGAGTATAAAATTGAAGGAAAGTCCACTCTAAGAGAGGTCACATCTAATCTTGTTAGACTGCAGCAGCAATCAGATAAGATTTAGCAGGTTCCAGCTAATAGAGAAGCAAACAATAGTTTGTGCATATTATGTTGGATTTGTAGATGGTGGACAAATATTTGCAGATGATTTTGCAATTTGGAGAGTATTGTGCTGGGTGTTTTTAAATATGATCAAAAGGAAAAAAAGCTAGGCCATTTCTTGCTAAATTTGGTTAAAGGTGAAAGGCTTTTACCAATTTTAGCAACAGGCCAAAAAGGGCATTCCGAAAGTTATTAGTTTTATTTAAAATCGTGTAATTTCCAGAAAGCCAAATTTTCAAAAAGTTGTTTTTTGTACAAATAATTTCAGATATGGAATTTAAAGTTCTTGAGATCTTATTACGTGAGAGAAGGCCTTCTAAGGGATCTATACAACTTCTCTTTGGCTTCAATTTCTGCTTTTTCTAGTGATTTTATTTTGATGCCTACTTTTATCTTCCATCTTGTCGTACATGTGTACTACATCTCTATTTGATCTCCTTGCTGCTATAATTACTGTTTTGGGGTTGCATACAGCTGAGATCACTGTTTTGTGGGTGCATGCAGCAGAGATCAGTTTGGAGTTATTTTGGGCTGGTTTTGAACTAAATCCTCATGCGAATCTTTTCATCTTTACCTTGTCCTGAAGGATCCTTTCTACCCGTGTTTCCACAAAAGATCAATATGTCATACAATTTCAGCGTGCATGTGACACCATCACGTCTCATAAAAATGCTATGTTGATTAACGGCATCATATTTGGGTTTTGCTGCCATATCTGGGAAGATTTGCTTGCACTTGGGAGTGCTTTAAGTTATATGCACCCTGAACCATGGAAATATTTCATCAGCAGCAAACAGCAAATGAATTAAAAAAGCTGGCTTCTGGGAACTTTTAGCATACAAAAAGTTGCAACTGTGTGTTTGAATCATTTTTCGACTTGGATGACTTAATTAGGAAAAGAATTCTATGTTATTTGAACCATTGGTGGTTGCAAAACAGATCAGTGTTTTCTATTCTTTTTTACATTATATGATAGTATTCTAATATGAACTTATTTTTCATGATTTTTTTTCAAATTTTTATTTTTATTTTTTATAAATTTGAGTCTGCATTTTCTTTTCTATTTTCCAGTCCTGCAGGATCCATGGAGTGCAGATCTGTTTTGTGGACAGAAAAAGCTGTTTGTTCTCCTGATTTTCCAGTTTCACAACTGTACCAGGAACTTTTTGCTGCAAACTGGAGCATTTTTTTCATCTCTGAGAGGCCAGAGAACTTGTTAGAACTTACTGAAAAGAATCTAATCGAATGTGGTTATGGTGGTTGGACATCATTGATATTGCGGTATGGCTTTACATCTTTTCTCACATCTGATACATGATAACTTCCAGAAGAAAATGATTCTTCCCCAATCCAGCATGGACTGTTTCTCATCAAGCTTCGGCTGTGCATGATAAAATGCTTATACGCCAGCTTCAATGTGCTTAGTAAGCCACTGTTTTTCCGTTTTTTTTCTTTTCTTTTAGGTCATCCAATAATTCTGACATCACAGTTGAAGCCTTCAAAGGAAGTAAAATGAACGAAATCGAGGAACATGGCTATCAAATAGTAAGTGTGATAGGGGACCAGTGGAGTGACCTTGGTATGTCAACATCAAGAAGAGAAAGACGATTGTTCAAGCTTCCAAATCCAATCTATCAAGTTGTCTAAGCAGCAGTGTATTATTACTTATGAATTACTGGCTGAAGTGGAAATGAATGTGGCTGCTTGTACATTTATTTGGTATGCAAGGGCTCTTAGAGGTGCAGAATGAGAGGGCTGCCACTTATTATTCATCCCTTTTTTCGACAATGTGTGGTAAATATGATATGGTTCTTCTCCTTGATACATCAAGGAATGTGATTTGCCGGCTTTGTTTTGTGCTGCTTTACTTCTGATATGTTCTTCTTCCAGAGATTGAGCTTTAGCTAGTACATGCCATTTTTACAACTACTGATGCCATCTCTCTGAAGATGGACAGTTAATTGATTCACATACTTGGTACTAAAAATGCAATACTGCACCATGAAAACAGTGTTCCCGCCCATTGTATCTGGGCTTAAAGTATCCAGCAATATGCAGTGTTAGTATCCTGTAGAGAATTTCCTTTTGGTCCTCATAACACACAGACTATTTCAGGAAGAGATGCCAATCTTAATGCTGGTGGATTTTGTGAGGATACAAGTTTGTAGACATTTGATCATTATGGAATAATTGATATAAATATTGATACAGTTTAATGCTTCCATTTTTCTATGCTAACATTTTTGGATGAACTAGACTTTTAAAGTCTCGTTTTTGGTTTATTTTGTGGTCAGCTTTTTGGGTCGAGTTCATTTGAACTCAGAAATTCTTACCATCTACATGGTGAAAAATTTTGCTTGTTGCAAAGGTTAAGCTTTTTATGTTTGTTTTCCAGATCAAGTTGGGTTCAGTTTGAACTTACAACTTTTAATCATGACACATTCTAGTATTTTGGTTGCTGCAAATTTGAGTTGAAGTAAGCTTTAAGCCTCAGACGTGATTATTTTTGACTTATCAGATGCTTAGAAATTCGGTGTCATGTGAGAATTTCGTGGATAATTTAAGCCTCCAGATATATAGTCTTGCATTTTACTCCACTTATTGATTCTGCATGCATGAAATCCATTACGGAGGCTTGTATATATACTTAATTTCTTTTAATGGTATGACTCCAACAAATGCAGATACCTGTCCACATTTGAAGGAGATGTGTGCTATTCTAACCATTGATTATTGAATTTAGGGATTGAAAAAGAGATTTCTCCATAACTGCAGTTTCAAAAGCTCGTGTTGCCATATTTCTATGACCTTGAATATGCAAACCTTCATACATGAGGTGGAGGGTCTTTCAAGTGTAAATCTTTCTTGGAGTAATATCCACTTTTTAGATTTATCAAAGCATCTTCTTGTATATATCCCCATCTTCTGTGTTCTCCTTTGGAGAACTAGAATGGTGGCCGTTATGTGGTTGTGCCCAGGCTATATGATGTGCATTTTCATATTGAGGCCAAGTACTCGTGCCATATATGAAGGGCTGGGTAGATTGACAAGATATTCCTGGATTGACTTTTGTCACTTGTTGAATGGCCTCAAGGTGCGAGTCTGCTCTCAGAACAAAAATAATGTTCCTGGATTTCTTTTTAGAACTACTTGTGCCCCTGTGAGGGTCTTCCAAGCTTGAATATACTTCCACAATTTTTCAGTAATGAAAGCTCCTGAAAGCCTAATCAGTTGTCTGGAGCATACATAAAAATGTGTGGAGCATGTACAGACGTGGCACTCGCCTCTCAGGAAAATGCAGTGCAAAAATAATTCAGGTCATTTCCAGAGGGCTTTTTACTCACATTTCTCTCTGGAACTCCTATGTGGCAATAATTGAAGTGTTCAGAAGCTGTAGACTAAATATCTTGGTACCATAAGAACCAGGTGTAATGGAGTGGGGGAGAGAACATTGTGTTGCTGAAGCAGAAGCACAAAGCCTAGAAACAGGAAACCAGCTGTGCAAGTAGGTAACAGAACAAACTGCCTAACTCGTTCTCAGTGTAGGACGACATGGTTGCCAGCCAAAAATGGGAAACTACAAGCAACAGCAAGATGAAGGCACACTAGGTTTGGACTAGTGGGTGATGAGCAATGAAGAGGCTCACAGGTAGGAATGCTTAAGGGCCAATCAGATAGAGTGGCGGTAATACAGGAGAAACCTGCTCAACCAATCATGCATTAACATATGGTATTCCCTATTCACATAAGGCAGAGACATTTCCTGATGTTTATGCCACCTCATGTCCTTCCTTTCTTGTTAGGGCACATTTTGACACCCCCTCGTTCCATACTGTTCTAACCTCAATAAAAGTACACATGTTAGGTTTGAAATAGTATAAAATAAAATTACATTTTGATGTTAAGAGATCTCCCATTAGATCAGGGTTGCATCGCGACATGCTGTGATGCATTTTCAATGTTCTCAACACAACATCACAACATTGCGATGATCCCAACACGTTGCGATAAAATTCAAATATCTTTGCCTCAAAGGAGAAACGGCCTCATTGAGGCATTTTGAGCAGACATCCCAAGAGCAAATCGGCGAGCATCCAACTGTGCAAAAGTGGAAAAGGAGGTAAAAGAGCTTAGAGTTGAAGTTTAAACTTCCAAGGCTCAAGCTATCCCCTCCAAGTTATTTGATTCCCTTCTTATCCCCTCCTATTACCATGCCCAAAGCAAAGCAAGCTTGTTGGCAATATGTCACAAGCCAAGGCAAGATGGGCTCGGGGGGTAGTGAGAGATGGACTTGCAAGCTTTGTGGCTATAGTGGACCCAGTGGACCCGATAGGATCAAGGTATATCTTGCAAAATTTAGTGGCATAGGGGTTGCATCTTGCAAAGAGCCAATGCCCAAAGCTATCAAGGAAGAGCTATTGGAATGGGTAGCTCAAAAATCCCAAGGTAGAAGGAATACACCTTCACAATCTCAAGCTAGATCACATGCAAGCAGTTCACATGGCCCATGTGATCCCCATACTCAAGCATCTCAAGCTTATGAGGCTCCCATAGACATTGACAAAGAGCATGAGCCACCAAGAAAGAGTACAAGAATGGAGCATGATTATCAAGAGCACCCACATGGTTCTTTTGGAGGAGCCTCTATATGTGCTAGCTCGCAAAAACAACGTAAACAAGAAGCCACGCAAGCCATCATGAAGGCTTTTATACAATGTGGGTTGTCTTTCAATGTTGCATGGACACAGGCATGGAGAAATGCCATTGAAAAGGTATCATTATTAGGGTATTGGTGACAAGGGCTTACCTATGAAGAGTTGAGGACAACGGAGCTCAAAAGAACAAAGAAAGCATTAGAGAGAGAGCTTGAGCCCATGAAGGAGACATGGGCAAAGTATGGATGCACAATCATGTGTGACGGATGGATGGACATGAGAAAGGGGAATGTGTACAACATTTGGGTGCATTGTTGCAAAGGGAGCACGTTCCTTTGAGCCATAGATGCATCACTTGCTGGTACTACGGTCACAAGTGAGTTTGAACTTTGCACTTTAATATTTTTAGTCTCTTCTAATTTCTAATTTTTGAAATTTCAATTATCATTGATTGTGCAATCATCAATGTGCATGTTCATGTTCATGTGCATGTGCATGTGCATGTGCATGTGCATGTGGACTGTGCATGAGCAATGTGCATATGGCATGTCACATGTCACATATGCATGTGCAATGTGCTATCTTTCAAGATAAATTATCAATTGATTAATGATTCATTTTGTTTTATATGTAAACAGGTCGGTTCATTTATGACTACATCCGTCAAGCTATCATGGACATTGGTGCAGAAAAAGTAGTCCAAGTGATCATAAATAATGGAAGTAATTTGTGGCTATGGGCAAGCTTTTGAAAGAAGAATTCCTCTCTATTGTGTGGACATTGTGTGTTGCCCATTGCATTGATTTGTTGATAGAGGATGTGGGGAAGATACATTGATTTACACCATTTTTATCACTTGCTTAAAAGTGATCTCTTTCTTCACAAAGAGACCAAAGTTGCTTGCCTTATTTAGGTCTTATGGTGATATTGACTTAGTGAAGCCTGCCAAGATGAGATTCCCACACATGTTCATAGTCATGGAGAGATTAGTAAGAGTTAGGCAAGCATTGATGCATACAGTTGTATCACCTGATTGGACGACTTGGGATGGACATACTAGTCCAAAGGTAGAGCTTATACGACAGACATGTTTGGATGATAGATTTTGGAGGAATGTGGAGGGATTAATGCGGGCTTTACGGCCCTTATATTCACTCACACGCATACAAATAGAGAGGGCTGCACGCTTGGACTTGTATACGAGTTCATGGACCGTGTCGGAGAGTCTATTCATAGATGTCCTTATTTGACATTAGAGAGGTAGGCTGGAACTTGGTAACTATATTTTCTTTTTTTAATGTGTGCACTGTGTATGCCACTATGTGTATGTCACATGTC